>JAFVLL020012927.1:0-36462 GCA_021397915.2 Tor tambroides | reverse complement strand
ATATATGAAAGTCTAATGTTTATCAGTACATTACAGAAAATAATGAACTTTATCACAATATGCTAATTTTTTGAAAAGGACCTGTATGTATATATGTGTATATATATATATATTTTTTTTTTTCCAAATTAAATTCATTTTTATTTTCATTTGATTACATTTGATTAAAATGTTAAAGTTCTATAAATTCATTTCATTAGACACTATTTTTGATGATAAATTTGTGTTAGATCATAAAACACAATCCAGAAAACACAGAATTTGGGGGGGAAACGTATTTCATGAGGCCCTAAATTAAAAGGTAGCTACTCTGTGGAGTTTAAACAAACAAATTGTGTTAATGTCCTTTTCTTGAGGACTAAAAAATATGTAAAATGCATTTCCTTCCCAATCATTGATATGAAATGAATGTTGTGATAAATATTGATACTGAATAATATGGATATTATTAAGGTCTGTGCTTTCGTTACATCTCTCTTTCTCTCTCTAGATTCCGGGTGACAAAGTGCGACCCCAAATCGGCCCGGGATAGGCGGACGTTGTTGATCACTGAGCCCAATGGTAGTGTCCCCCCTTCACCTGCTAGCGCTGACCCCCCCGAACACAGCACAGGTTTAAAGTCACAGGTGAGTGGCTTTAGTCTGGAAGAAAACTCTCATTCCTAATGCAGGTTAAGCAAAATCTCTAGTGAGATTATCAAGTGTTATTTTTAATCCTTGGTTGCATGTCGTTTGTCTTTAGGAGAAAGAAGATAGTGCAAAGTGACATCTGTAGAGTTCCAGCAGCTTCTCAGGTGACATTTTAAAAAAAGATTTTAATCTGGAAGTCACACTTCCAAATAGGAGATGGAAAACTCGTCAAACTATGATGAGAGATCTGATAATGGAGGAGGAAAAGAGGATGATGGATGCGAACCCTTTTTTCTGTCATGTGACACGTCAGTTGTGGAAAGGCAGCAGAAGCCATTTTATATACATTAACCTGTCACCATGCCAACCCACCTTTCTCAAACATCCTTGTGTCATTATCAGTGACGGATGGCTTCATTTGTGCTTGTTAATGACTATGAGCGTGTCAATGTTTAATCCAAGCTGGCGTCGAGGTCAGAGGTTTTCGCCATGTGCCTCTTTGGGCTACTTCCAGGAAGTGGGAAGTTTTGTTCAATTATTTTTTTTATTTTTTATTTTTTTTCCTTTTATTGCAAGCTGTGATAAACACGGAACAACAGAGCCATGAAATTTCTCACAGGTTACAATGTGAACTAAACATTTTTCTTAACCTGTTTTCATCTTAAATGGACTGGACTTGATCTCTTCACTAAATACACCTTTTCACCTTTGGTTTTTTTAATGACTTAAACTGTGTTTTGACAACATTTTTCTGTAAACCAGTGAAATTGCATGTTTAATAGATTAATTTATCAACCTAGCACACCTTAAGCAACTGGACGTTTGCTTGGTGATGTCTGGAACAGAGCACCAGTTTGTTGAACACTCAACGGTTTAGAAATATTAAACATTCTTAGTTTCATGATTCGGTATAGCTTGCATGTGTCCAGAGTTCAAAACTCTCAAATCTATAGCTCGTATATTAATATATTGTCAGGCGTATACAATAGATAAGACTGAATCCTTCACTCTACTTATTATTATTGTTATCTTTGGGAAAAACAATGTATGGTACCTCAAAAAAAGTAAAAGTGTCCTTGCTTTAGTGCCAAGCATAGGCAAAGAGGACCGAAATATAGGACTTTTAATATTTTAACCAAAACAAACTTCTAATAAATATACAGCTGACTTTTTTTTATGTATTTTGCCTTTTATTAATATTGTCATTTTTGTGCCACTTATATTGTTTTGCCTCAAACACCATAAAGGTAGACCTCAAGATATCTATAGGCTTTCTAGCCCATTGCACATGAGCTTGAAGTGCTGGAATGAATAGTTGAAATAAATGTTGCTCATAGCCTTCCTGTTCAAATTTTAGTTAAAGGTATTCATACTGAAATTATATTAACCTTAAATATTAATGTATACAGAAATGGTCACCTCAAGTACTGTTATTTCTGAAATCGGTAAGAATTAAAGAAATGTAGAAGATGTATAAACAGAAGAATTGAAAAGTTGTTTAAAGAAAATGAGTGAGAATGTACTGTTATATTTTACTGCAAGTTTTGTACCCGGAATTTATACATTAAAAAGATTAAACACACACTGGACTGGTTGTTCTGATTCTGCTTTACCCACGAGCCACTTCATTTCCATTCTGAAGCACAAGACTGATCAGGACACACTTTCCCACACAGTATGTACTTGCACATTTGCTACACTGAATGCTCTGAGGTCAGCGTAGCTCAAAGGTAATGGCTTTGAAAAACTTTAACTTCTCTATGCCCTTTCAGAATTCTCAGCATGATAAAATCTCAGAGCCTTCATCCATAGTAAGGCATGAGCGGTCTTTGGATCTTTAGTATGTTTTCTAGAGCTTGGCTGAGGGTAAAGATCAGCAAGAGTCTGTTAATAGGTGACTGGTGCAGCACTAATGACCTTCAGGTCTGTAGCTTTTCCAAAACTTAACCGCTGAAGGCCTATCTTTCCCATCTCTCCATGACTGCTGCCTACTTACCCATGACCTGCTGCAAAGTATGTGACCTTGTGCATTATATACATTGTTTTTGTGAGTCGAGGACTATTTTTGTACTTTATGCATCAAGATATTTCTAGGAAGAAGGAATCATTAAGCAACAAGAATGTGCTTTGACAGTAGGAGTCTGGAGCATATAAATGGTTAACTTGCTGTAGAGTATTAATAGTCTGGATATGTTTTGGTATTTGTGAATCATTAACTCAAGCCCACACAGACTTTAAAGAGCTATGAATGCTCAGCCATGCAGCAGCAGGTTTATTCAGGTAGTTTTATGTTGTCTGTTGTATGCAGTAGAAACAGCTGAACTTTTGGTGGTGATCATTTGTGTTTGGCTATAAAGGAAACTGAATTTAGGTTTTTAGTTAATGCACAAATGGTATCATTTTCTATACTGGCTATAATTTATACACACTACTGTTCATTTAGTGTCAGTAATTTTTATTTTTTATTTTTCCAAAGAAAAAGTGACTAAGTATATAATACAAATTTTAAAAAACATTTCATTTCAAATAAATGATGTTCTTTTGAACTTTCCACACAAATTGTTTGTTTTAACTGTTTTCAACATTGATAGGCAATGTTTCTTGAGTACCAAATCAGCATTATGAGAGTGATTTCTGAAGGATCAAGTGACACTGCAGACTAGAGTAACAGCTTCGGAAAAGGCTTTGTCATCACAGGAATAAATTACATTTTAAATTATACTGAAATAGAAAATAACTGTAAATTAATCATTTCAAATATTGCTTTTACTGTATTTGATCAAATAATTGTAGCCTTGTTGAGCACTAGAGACTTCTTTAAAAAAATCTTAACCCTAAACTTTTGAACAGCAGTGTATGATTTAATTTCTGAGACGCTTGTAAAATCCTCTTGTAAAAAAGTAAAAACCCTCATTATTTGGAATTTTAATAACCACATTTGCATAAAAGTCTATGTTCCTTTCATTTCTTTGATCTGTTTGGCTTTTGTTGTCTGACTAAACAACACAAGTCATGGCTCTCTAAATGCCACATACCCAAATTATTTGACTCCTCAAACCAGATACGATTCACTTTTATCCTAAACACTGGAGTCAGCATGGCCTCTTGTACTATTAAAAGAAACCTTTACTTTCAGCAATCAAAGGTCAAAGCATCAATTTAACCTAGACTGAATACAAATTTGAAAAGCAAATCATTTAAAAAAATGTTTTTGCTGTATCAAAACCACTGACAATGAAAGAGACAAAGAGATGAATTTTGAAACAGAAAACAGAACTACAGGACTAAAATCTTTTGAAACAGTTCATAATACAAGTCATTTAATGCTTCTATATGATGTTATAGCCAGTCAAAGGTGGCTTATTTTCATCCTTTCACTCATTAAAAGTATCTTTGGAATATAAAATGGTTCATAACATCTGTATCTTAATCATGTTTTAGTATTTTGTCTTGAGAACTTTGCAGAATTGTACAAACCTCGCCATTCCCAATATCTGATCTCTTTGGATTTCAGCACAATATAGCAGTCATACACACTTCAGGACACGTCTTACTGGACAGTGAGGGCTGGAGGGTTATATAAGAGGCCCTTCGGCATTGTTATCCACAAGACAGAAATGTCAACAGATTACATCGCAAGTCTTATGATCAAGCACATTGTTTTTATTTTCCCCTGGTTCATGTGACAATTCTGTCCTCTGGTAAAAGCAGAAAGAATAGAACATAAACAGCATATTCGCTGTGAATGTGCTCACAATGCAGTCATAATGTCATAGCATTAGAAAATCAGTTCAGTGTCAATAACATTTACTCATTAACAGGTTTAAAAGAAATGATTCTGACCAACACATAAAGTTCAACCAATGCATACTTGGTAAAACATTTGGAAATACTCAATGACCTTCATAAAGAAAAAAATCATTTCTTGTGTAAGGGGGTTACATTCATTTTTCTAAAAAACATTTCTTCACAAATGTCTGCATGAGATATGAGTGTCATACGGTACAGTTAAATTAATAGTTCTTTTCATCAGGCCTCTGATAGTTAACCAGGAATAGTTAAGAGCATAACCTCGGAGCGTAAAGCATCAACTACCATCACTGGCCTGATTCTTCAACACGCTACTGTTTTTAAAATGTGCAACAACAACATAAATATACAAGGATACATCTCATGAAATCTACCATGAATGGATCATATTTCAAAATTCAAAAACAAAAAAAAAAAAAAAAATTATATTTTGCATAAATGAAGCTACCCTTGTACCATAAAGATGCTTTGCATTAAGCATTTCCCCCTTAAATTAACTTAATGTAAAAATCTCAAGATATATTTTTTTAATGTAATTATACATTTAAATATTTCATTAAAAACAGTCATCAAAAATACAGAATCAACATGCATTTTATGCAAAATATAATTTCCCTTTTTGTTTTAGGCTGAAATATGTCTTCATGAGATTCACCCACAATTCAAAATAAAGCGCATGTCTTCCTACAGTTCTATGAGTGTATTGATGTATTCACAGTGTAATAACAAGCAAGAAATGGAATATCGATCTGTTGAGATTGAATGAACATGATTTCACTGTTTTCAGCAGTTTGATCATATAATCATATAACGTCTCTAAAAGAACATTAACCACAGAAGTAACCCCACACCAGGACACTGGCTTATTTGTTTTTCACCACCTCTTTGTATAGAAAATGTATGAAAATAATTATGTAGTGCTCAGACTGATTTTGCCTCACCTCCAAACAGTCGCTACAGAAGAAGAGAACTTTCATTATGTTATGGAGCAGAAAATAAGACATGGAGCTTATTTCATTATGATGCTGTGTACACAACATCATGCAACAGTCCTTTCAGTTTGGTCTGAGAATTGAGTTTGTCCTCAATTCTTCATTTTCTCAAGTTAGTCTCACAAGTGGTTCGTTTTTGTTGTGTAAACAAGCAGCAGTTCCTGTTATCAAGGCTTCATTTGATTTTTTTCCATTCAAAATAAAAGTACCTACAGACAGGCTGCAAGAAAGCTTCATTTCATGAGCGCTATTATTTGGCTGTATTCAAATATAGAGGGTGAGTGAGAGAGTGAGTATGGAAATCTCCCATGTAGTCACCATTAACTAGTGAGCCACCTGACCGTCATTCAGAATCCTCTCCCGCAGTCGCCGCATCCAGAGCGGCCAAGGCCTCTGCCACCATTGAGTCTGTGACGCTCACACAATCGATCTCTTTCTCTCTCTCTTGCTCTCTTCTCACGATCGAGGGCTCTTCCTTTTCTCGGTCCTCTATCATGAGCTTTGTGTCTGCTGAGGAGAGGCTCGTACTGCTGGTGTGTATGTCCACAGACAGCACACTCTCCTCATCGGCCATGTCCGGAGTACCGGCCAGCCTGCTCTTCCTGTCCTCGTCTTCATCCTCCTGTCCATAGGGATATCCGTCCGATCCCTCTGTCCCGTCTGTTATCCCTCCGCCGCCCAGCCCAGAGTCTCGGAATCTGTCCTCTCGCTTGCCCGCTTCCGTTCCCAACAACGACTCGTTCTGTATGGCTGGGTTGGCGCGTAAGGTGGGGGCGGCTTTTATGGGCGTCCCCTCGCCCTCGGGCTGGAGGATGTAAAGACTCGGGTCACCCTCCGCTGGGCTCGATCGGATCTGCGCGCCTGGAATGTTAGCATGGAGCCGGTTGATGTGGTTGTTGTCTATGTCGAGTTTGGTCGGGCTGGGATGGGTGCTGTAGGCTAGGTTGTGGAAGCCCTGCTTCTTGTGAATATGGTCCGTCTCCTCGGGGAATCTGTGAGACTGATATAGAGAGCTGCTGGTGGGGTCCCGCTTCCGACCAGGAACTTCTACAGGGACTGAGGGGTCATAGATGTAACTGTAACAGAGAAGGAGTTGAGAAGAGGGTTTAGTGAAATGAATTTTTGGTAGCCTTTTTGGTGGAACAGTTAAGATAAAAAAAAAAAAAAGTCAAATACCCCAATCATATAACAAATAAAGTCAAATAACTCTGTAGCACAACTAGTGGTCAACCAGTATATTAGCCTTGATGATAGTTGCATGTTTTTCTGTTTGGGTGATAAGTGCCAGAACAGGACTTTTATTTTGTCAGTACTAAGAACGTCAGTGCCTGAACACAGATGCTCTCAATTTTCATTAGTTTACTGTGAAAAATACTATAATAGGATTACAGAATCATCAAGTTGCTTTGTAAGGTATTAATGGGTTTATTTTGCATTTCTATTTGTAATAATTTATTTAGTTTGTAAATGACAAAATAAATTGAATTTCAACTATTGTCCTGCATGTAATTTACTATCATTAAATTAAAGAGTGTGATATCATATTTTCCAGAATTTCTGTGAGCCTACCGAAGAGAATGGAGAATGGATGGATGTCAGTATATCAGCATTATATTGTCCATCAGCCACCCTGCTCTCTAAGATATCAGCCATTAAAAAAATCCATACAGTTTGACCGCAAATCTACTAAACACACTAAACACATTGACGTAATTTTGTAGGCCAACCCCGGTTCCCTTTTTTCATTGGCTTTTGGATTACTCCAGAAAATAAGCTCTGTGACTAGCAAAGGTTTATAATTATGACAAATTTTGTTCATAATCTTTACAAATGAGCAACTTTTTAAATCTAAATACAACAGCCAGGAGAGACAGCGCTAAAACTAGGCTATAAATGAACAACACCATGATTGCATGACCTCAGTGTCACCAAGCTAAGCTTCAATCTTTAAAATCTGAGTTGGAAATTTTGAGTTAGAATAGTTTGCAAGAGTATGATTATAAACACAGTGAGGCAGTAACAGCAGAATAGAGCTTGAGTAGATGAGTTTTCCTGCTCGGCAAGATGGCAACCACTGTAGGCCCATTTAGTCATTTGTTAGCGACCACCTTTTTTCAAGACACAAAAGCTTAAAAAATTCACAAGTAGGGTTTTACTAATGTATTTTATGATGTAGGCCTACACTACACTCCAAGTCAATTTGACACATTTCTCCAAAATTAAAACAGTTGACACAATGATCTGAACACTTTCTAATTGTCCTAAGTTTTCATTCATTTCATACAAATTACAAATCACATGCATCATTTTCTCAAAACAATGTGCACAACTCACAAATGTTTTCGCAATAGTTCATACAGCCAACCAAAACTTTTATATATTTAGACAATTGCAACTTTAAGTATTAGTTTTACACAAATCACAAAAATGTATTTTTCCAAATGCAACAAAACTCTTTTATTTGTTAGATCCTCAGTTGCACTTGGTACGTTTTTAAATAGCCCCGAATTAATATCTGTTGGGTGAGTAATACAGACAACAAAGGAAATGCTAATTTCCTCATTGTTTACACATTTATCTCAATTACAACAATTACAAAAGGGGAAAGGAAAAAGGCAAAACATAAGTGCAAGAATGGGAAGGGGAAAAGGAAGAAGTATAAGGTAGAAGGAGATGAGGGGAGAAGAAGACAGGGTGTAAGAAGAGGAGAAGGAGCAAGAATAGTTGAGATTGTAGGATAAGGAGAAGAGGGAAGAGTAAAGGGAGACAAGATGGGTGGATTGGAGGGGAATGTAAGAAGACATGAACAAAAAGGAAGAGGACTCCAGAGTGGAAAAGGAGGAAGTAATGGTAGAGGGTACAGATGTTTTTCGTCGAAATCAGAGCCACCCTGATTGACCACATTACATATCATGGTCTCTCCTTGAGAGAAGTCGGCCAGAGAGTTCAGCCAAACATACACTAATCAACAGTGACTTCAATTACCCACATATTTCGTAGGAAAACCCATAAGTAATTATACCATTCTGGTTCTATGAGTCTAGTCTAGAGTCTTGTCATTTCTAGTGAAAAAATTTCAGAATTGAAGTTCAAGAATATTCAGGTGAATGAATAAGACTATTTTCAATTGAACAGAACATGCCTGAACATTGTTGACGTAGTTCAGAACAACACCAACAATGCCTCAAAGAAAGTCAGCAAAGAATAATACAGGAAAATCAACTATTTCATAATATTCACCAATGCAGTCTTCACAATTGATCATGTTCTAAGAAGAACTTGTGATTACCGTTTGTTCAGGTATGTGCATGCTACACAACTACTGCACTTTTACTGTAAATACAAAGATTTGTATTTCATGAGCATTGTGTATCCATATACTATTACACTGGAAAAATTCAGGCGTCTCTAAGCCTAGTGCTGTATCAAAGTAGGAACTCAAAGTTCGGCAGCAATTACAGTGTCAAGTTTACAGTCAATACCATTACAGTAAAAACCACTGACATATTGTACCTTCTGTTCTCTTTACTCTGTAGGATTTTAGTGTTGGATAGCAATACAACCAATTATGAATAGCTGTATGTTGATTAAGCTGGGTCCAACCTCAACAAAAAAGGAGACAATAAAGGAATGTGATTGGCTATCATGCCACGGTCAATGTCCCTGGACAATGTGGAGGCAACATCACTATGTGGAGGTAATTTCAACCACTGGTGTTGTGGCACACAATGTTGTCTTGAGCCCATACAACACAGCTTCTACATTTTTTAATCATTCACACTACATTTCACCATTCAACACTGGTGCTAGAGTCACCCACATTTCAGGATGGTGTTCCTTCCACCAAATTCTCCTTCTATGAATCTAGCTGAGAATCTATATGATCACAGTCCTTACAACGAAGCAAGTCTTCAAGCATCCCACCTCCCTGACAATGAGTGACTTATGAGAATATACAGTGGGTAAAATAAGTATTGAGCACATCACCATTTTTCTCAGTAAATATATTTCTAAAGGTGCTGTTGACATGAAATTTTCACCAGATGTCCGTAACAACCCAAGTAATTCATACAAACAAAAAAACAAAAAACAAATAAGTTCAGAAATTAAGTTATGTGTAATGAATTGGAATGATACAGGGAAAAAGTATTGAACACGCTTACTGAAATTTATTTAATACTTCGTACAAAAGCCTTTGTTGGTAATGACAGCTTCAAGATGCCTCCTGTATGGAGAAACTAGTTGCATACTTTGCTCAGGTGTGATTTTGGCCCATTCTTCCACACACTCTTCAAATCTTGAAGGTTCCGTGGGCCTCTTCTATGAACTCTAATCTTTAGTTCTTTCCATAGATTTTCTATTGGATTCAAGTCAGTTGATTGGCTGGGCCATTCTAGCAGCTTTATTTTCTTTCTCTGTTTCCTTGGCTGTGTGTTTGGGATTAGTGTCCTGCTGAAATGTCCATCCTCGTTTCATCTTCATCATCCTGGTAGGTATAGGGACTAAACCAGCTAATATTAATTTCCACTGACAAGGGGCAGGATTGCTTTCTAATTACTGATTGGCTTTCCATGCTTTTTTGCACCTCCCTTTTTTCATGTGTTCAATACTTTTCCCTGTTTTATTGCACATAACTTAATTTCTGAACTTATTTGTTTTGTTTTCTTATGAAATTCTCTGGCCAGATGTAAAATGAGAGACATGATCAAAGTCAATTAATTCAGTGATTGCAGTACATTATTTATTTATTTATTTTTATATATTTATTTATAATATATAAATTATTTTTTGTAGGAAACTCATTGATATACAACTCATTAAAGAACTTCATGATAAACAAGTATTTTCATTAATGTCTGTGTATCTAGAGTTGAATATGTTATCAAATCAACAGAGAACAGACTTTTTGGTGATAGTTTTGATGATAGCATCTATTTTTAATAAATGCATTACTAGAATTACTAAAATGCTTTGCTTCAATATGTAGTAAAATTGAAATGTTTGGCCAACATCTGAGTGTGTTTACTTTGCGGCATTACTTGTTTTGAAAGCAGTTACAATCATTTGGAGAAATGTGTCAAATCGATTGAGAAAAACTGTAAGGCTCTTTCCTGCAGCACTCTATTATACATCTGAAACAGCTAATCAGAGACCTTCAGGATCACTAGAAACTTTCAGACAGTGTGCTGGAGCAGGTTGGAGTTAAACTCTACAGGAAGGTCGTCCTCCAGAATGGACATCCCTGTATTACATTCAAATTGTAAATTCACTTTCAGAAACGTTGTTGTCTGTCTGTGAAATAATCAGTAATTCAGTTCAGTTCTGATCACAGTCTAGACACATTTCTGACAGTTTCTGGTGTTTTCTATATAGCCGTTTGTGCAGGACAGCATTATATTTACATTATTTTGAATAATTTGAGTTTTTCCATGGCAGCCTATTTTTGTAATATGATTGACTTTAGATTCAGTCACCCCTAAATAACATGTAAAAACAAAATGTGGTTGGACTCTTTCTGTCAAAACTCTTCTGTATAATAATTTGCAATAAAATAATAATATTCAAAAGTCGGTAGACAAACAAACCCAATTGTTATCCATTTATCCAGCCTCCAATCTTGACCATCATTGCTAATGTTCATCTACCAAATATAAATTCTCTCTGGTTGTCAATTTCATCATAATACACAAAATGCTGTTCCTCTTTTGGGTTCAACTGGAACCTGATATATGCAGGACATTTGAATGCACTCATAATTTGCATAGCACAGGCAAAGGACCTTACTGACGAAAGCACAACCAGTGTAGCGAAACAACATTTAGAATGACAAATAGGTCTATGAGTGATAACATCACATTGGGTCCTCCTTCCTCTTTTAGGAATTTGTTGTTGTTTTTTTCAACATATTACATACAATATTTACATTTCTATATTTACACCAAATTGCACAACAAACAGGTATTAAATAGGGAAAGAGAAAAAAGTGTGAATCCAACATAAGAATGAGAGATACGAATCCCAACTTGTGTGTTTGTGTGTGTGTGTGTGCCAAGTGAGCCTGGTGTATTTGTGTCAGACACTTCCTGCTGAGATCCTTCTGTTTTTCACTTCCCTTGTCCGCTGAAAATCCACATGGAAAGAGAGAGGCAGGTTACTGAGCAAATGTCAACCTTAGATGTTCATGTATTTATCTGTCTGCCCTTTGTATGTCTTATCTGTCATATTCCAAACATTCATTGTATTTCATTTCAGTGTATTACATGAGACGATTTTCATTATAAATTCTCCACGTTTAAGAACCTCAGTTGAAATCCATTTCAGTTTAACACTTTCAGGGTGGATAAAGTGGAATTTTTCCACTCTACCTGGCAGGATGAGAAATTTTACCCTTAGTAAACATTACCCCCATTAAACAACACACAATGTCTAGCAATGCAAGGCATTTTTGCCTGGTAAAAGTTGCAACAGAGTAGAATGCTAATGTTTATCAGCAGCAGGATCTGACATAATCCAAGAAAAGCCTGGGAACTCACATTCTCTTCACCCTAAACAGTTGCCTGGATAATATACTGTTCCCGGGGGAGGTTTGAAAATGTGTATCTTTTCAGCTAATATTGCCCACAACCCTTTGCACAATGTAAAAAGGAGGTTTTGTGATGTTTGAATATTATGTCAAGGGCTTCTAATTCTGTTCCTGGAGGGGCACCTTTTTATAGACATTTACAGTGTTTCTTGTGACTGTGAAGACCTTAATTATCTGGTTCAGGTGTGTTTGATTAGGGTTACAAGTAAACTCTCTAGGATTTTTTGGCCTTGCAGGAGCAGGATTGGACACACTTGCCATAGGTAAAAAGGGGCTTACTAAACACTTAGATTTATGTATTTTTTCCTCATCACCCATGCATATAAATCGAGTTCAAATGTGTGGGTGCTGTTCAACAGATTTGACACAAAGCCAGTTAGACTACACACTACTAATGTTAAATGCCAAAAGAAAGCATGTATTTGTAGTATGTGCATGAGGCAATTCTTGCAGCTCAAACTAAGCCCAGAAATGTGACATTCTGAGCAATTAAAGGGCGGTTTGAGAGTGTGAATATCTGTGTGTATTTACCGTGAAATAAACTCCCTGCATCAAAACAACCCACATAAATGTTAAAGTGAAAGATACTAAAATAATACGTCTATTCACAGAGAACAGAGCAGTGCTGGCAGACTGAATCAAGTTTCAACCAAAAACTGATCTGAGGTCAGCTTTAGAGAGACTACAGTCTGTGTGAGCTGTTAAGCAACAGCAGTTATGTGAGAAATATCTAGGATCTTCAGGACAGAATACTTGAGAATAAAGAATCTCTACTATTTATACCTTACCTTTTTATCATCCTACAGCAACTGCAACCCATCTGGACAGTTGTGTAGAAAACCTGTGGAAAGGCAAAACAGGTTTAGTGTGTGGTTGTATGTATATATATAATTGAATAAAGTGAATTAGAGATACCCTGTAGACTATTGTGTGGAATAGTCGAAAGTTACATTTATTAAAATGGTATCTGAAGAATCCAGAGCTGGGCTGCTGAATCAGTGCTTAGGAGAGTGAACATGATTTCAACAAAGGGCTATTCAGTAACTGTGCTAATTCTTCACCTCAGCTGTTAGAACATGAGGACGTGATCACGGTTATATCTGTGTAAATACACCTGCTGACAAGGGAACTGAGAAACTCAAAGAATAGGATAAACCCTGTTTGCCAACAATTGCAAACCGCTGCAGACCATCTTTACGAGCGGACGCAGGTACATTTTGCTACATTTTTGGTTACACACCAACCAAATGAACCAAAACCTGAGTCAGCATCAAATCACCACAAAAAAAAAATACATACTTTTTTTTTTAACTTCACCCTTCAAAGACAGCACACTCAATGTCAGATTCTGTTATGCTGTTTACACACAGACACATGTATGATCTCTCAGAACAACTATATCAATGATATCCGCCAGGTCGTAGGGACATTTTATTTGGTTTCATACTGACGTGGCATATGGAGTTAACTTGACATATGAAATTGTCAGGTATGTGGCTTCAGGACACAAGGACAGCCACACATGTGTTGGTGACATTCTGGATTACTCCTCACAGTGGCCGGTCAAATAAAATGTTATTAATACATCCTCATTTTGTGAAAAGCTACATAGATGGATTGACCTTTCCACGGCCTGTCGCGCCATTTCAGGCTTTGGCATTTCTTGTGCTCTTTTTAGGAGCTAGTAGCCTTGTAAATAATTGATAGCTCAGTCTGGGAAAAGATCCGTCTAATAGGACAAAGACACTCCTAGACTCACTCTCTTTCTCCTGAGACAGAAAGCAGCATGGAAAACAGTCACCTCACGTGATTGTTAGAGACCAACAAACATTTAAAGCTAAGAGACTAATGGAGAAGAGACAAATATAATCATATTGTGAAGATCATTTACATCAGTGTTATTTTTTTATATTTTTTCAATATTTTTATTTATATTTTTAATTATTTTTATTTCAGTTTTAGAAATTTCAGTACTTAAACTTATTTCACTTAGTTGCCAAGAGCAACATTTCTCATTTTTGTTTAGTTAATTAATATTTTATTTAAATTAACCATGTTTTGTAATACTTTTCATTTTAGTTAACAGCACTTATTTACACAAAATTTCCATTTAACTATGTCACAATGCTATTAAATGTTTATAGTTTAGTATTAAGGAAGCAGGAATTACCTACATCATTCACTCGTGGCATCACATGTGCTCGAAACTAAGACAAATAAGAGAAAATTTAACAGGTATAGGCAATATTTGTTGTACAGGTTTACTGACAAGCCAGTCACTGTGACGGAAAGGCAAATGGTTTAACAAAAGTGGAAAAATTCAAAACACTGTGCGTAGACTACGCATCAACATACAACACTCCTTACTGTGAACAGAGTTGTTTTTTGTGTCTACAGGTGCATCTCAATAAATTAGAATGTCGTGGAAAAGTTAATTTATTTCAGTAATTCAACTCAAATTGTGAAACTTGTGTATTAAATAAATTCAAACAGTCATTGTGTGGTTACTCTATAATGTGACAACACAATTATTATCAGAATAAAAGAAATTGTTTACTTCTTATAGTAAGAAAAAAAAAGTTTACTTTAACGAACCATTACATATTTCCAATCTTGCAGCAGGAATCCCTTTAACGGAAACTAAATCTTTAAAGGGTCTACCGCCCATAGCGTCTTTCTAATGGTTCGATTCTCTCAAGTCTGCATTCAATACATCCTTGAAATCAAGAACACATCCGGGCACTTTCATGCATCCTCTGTACTTGCATTTTTGAGTACTGGAATTAAACTTTGGCAGTTGCTGATGTTGTACTTGATCATGGTCAGAATGAAAGACCACTTAAGAACGCTTATTGGGAAATGGCCATTTTGCATGTGTCCTTTGTCTGACACACCCATTTCAGATCTGCCTTCATGTGCTATCAGAATTATCGCAAATACAAGTTTCCTAGTTAGAAACTGGAAAATGAACTGCCTCCGAAGTCGTATTTACAACTCTGAAACTGATCATTTTCATACCCGAGTTTCCAAGTTAGGCGAGCCATAAACTTTAAATATGTCAGAGGAGAGAAACATAGCAGTAGTACTGTAAAGTTTTATTCGTTTTTCTCATAACATCTACAATGCTTTCTCCTGCCATTACAGTCATGTATATTTACGTATATAAATAACCATTTAATGCATATTGTATGTATTGAACACAGCGAAAATAGCATTTATTCGACCGAAATTTAGGAATCGTCGGCCAGCTGAATATCTAAATAGCACTGCGAATGTTTATATGGCTACCAATGAATGGGACGCTACATTTTATTCAAAACCTGTTGGACATTGATTAAACATCTTCTTATCTATACCTTTTGGCTTTAATAAAATTTCCCCAAGAAACAGGCAAGAAAGAAGTGTCCACCATGATTTCTGTTCTTTCTGACAACAAAGCACTTGAACACGACAAACTCGTAATTACAACTTCAGAAGTGGGAAGTAGGAAGTTTCCAATAGCACATGAAGGCAGCATTAGAGTCTCTACTAATGAACTGATGACCTGAATCGGATGTGTTTAAATAAGGAGACATGCAGAATGTGCAGGGGGCTACAGGAACATTGAGAACCACTGATTTAGTTCACTTAAATCCAAGACTAAATGATTGGAGAAATTCTGCCATATGTCACTAGAAAGAAGTCTGTTGTTTTCACTGGAAAATTGAGTTATAACATTTTGAGTAAAATTATGAATATAATAATAATAATAATAATAATTTCACTTTTAGTTTAGGTTTTAGTAATTTGGTTATGTTTTTGTCATTTTTATTAGTTTTATACTTTTAATTTAGTTTTTTGTATTTTTTATTTAGTTTTATTCCAGATTCAGTATTTCAAATTAAAATTATTTCAGGTCAGTTTAGATGCCAAGGCAACATTTTCAATTTTTCCTTTTAATATTTACATTACTTTCTGTTTTAGTTCAATTAAGGAAACTGTTTTTAGTTTTAGATAAGAAAAGGATCAAAAGAATCATTGGTGTAATTCACTGCTGGCAACTTGGCTCTCTGTGAGATTAAAAAAACCTAAAATTGTGAAAATTCTAAACATTTTTTGAAATCAGAGCTACGTGACTGGAGAAAACAGAAAAAGGGCTGTGGCGTTCCCTTTTGCCAAAAACCTACCAACCCCCATAATGCACTTCTGATTTTGTCACCGCCCTTCAGTCAATCCAACGGTCGATGGGTGGGAATACAAAGATATGGAAATTTTATCAAAAACTCTTGAACGGTAAAACGTTGCAGGATGATACAAAATGGTGCATTTTGCACAATCTGGTGGACTTACTGACACATAAACAGACATATCTTGGCTCAGGCAACACGGAAAAAGAGTATACATTGTTCATTTACATATACTACAGACATTTGTAACAATACAAAGCTGGTTCATGCCGAACTTATTTTTTAAATCCATCATGAATTCCATCTCTAATCATGCTCTTTATGAAACACATTACAGTTTTTACTGAACAGTCTCAACAAAGATGACCAGAAGATCAACAGATTGCAAGAGAATTTGATACGAAGTTAAGATGAATGGCATATCCAGGATTCTATATCCAAAGAATTGAAATGTTCCATTTGGAGAAAGGTGATTCCTGGAGAGATTACTGGAGATTGCGGGCTGAAACCAAGGCAGATTGAAATCTGAGCTATATGCCATTGGCAGACATATCGCCTTTGGAATAAATTGGAGAAGGGAATTTCTCATCACTGTAGAATGTGTGCCCTCCAGCTCAGCTTTCTGGCCTGTACTTTGGAAGTGACAAATGCTTAATCTCCTGCAACAAAATGAGGGGGCTTTTCCATTCCTCAGCCCTTAACCTACTCAAGACACACATACACACGCAAACAGGTAGGCATCCACACACACCGCGATAGCATTAAATCACAGACTTACGTATTTAAGCTCAAAGGCAGACACACAGTATTACTGATCGACACACACACACACACACATGCTCTGAGCATTACTCAAATGTTTAAATCCCTTCAACTGGTTCAGCTGCGGTGTGTGTGCCAACACAAACCTACACACATACACTGGCCTTCCACAGCCAAGATAAACAAACGCACAAGCCACTAACGGTTCATTTCCTTTCAATTTGTTGAGAACAAAGTGAAGCAAACAGCCAGATAGACCAGTGTCTATTAGAGCTATTAGAGATAATTAGAGCTATCAATGACCAGCTGATTTCACTTACACACTGCTCTGACCGACTGAAATCTTCTCACAGACACCTGTAAGACGCTGCCGCTTTCCTGTTTTCGTTTTATTACTGCTTCATAGAAATCAGCATATAATTGGATGTTTGGCCTTTTCACAATCTGACTAGTCTACTAAAATGCATACATACATGCATCACTCAAGAATTCTCTCTTTTTTGTCGATTTGTCTAAAAGTCATAAACATTTTCACCACATATTATATTTTGTTTATTGGTATTCTGTGGTGGAAATGACATTTCAAACATTTTTGGAATAAAATGACCAACTCCTTTGTCTTGCTAAGGCTAATTTCATAGCTAGCATATTATAAACACAATGAAATGATATTTCCATATTTGTTTGCAAAATTTTACAGCTTGATTGGAAATGATGATTTTTATTTTTAATCACGTTTTATATTTCACTGACACTATTGACTCCTTGATAACCAAGTACACTAACTTTTGACAAAGCATTACTGGGACAGAATGGTTGGTCCTGATGGAAATTACAGTCAGGGGACATAATGTATAAAAAGTGGAAACACTTTATTTAAGGACCAATTCTCACTATTAAATGTTTGCATATTACTAGCATACCGGCTGTTTAATAGTACTTAAAAAGCACATGAACAGTTCCAATGCAAAAGCCTCTAAAAGCCATCTTGGTCAAAAATGAGATAACAATAGTGAGTGAATGCTCTCCACACATAGTATATGTTCATCAAGTACTTTCACTTCAAATGCGCTAAATCCCAGCCTCAACCCATTCAGAAGTACCAGTACTTACATAGAAACCTATACATAGTAGCCAGAAAGAAATGCTAATTTTAAAGAAAAACGTCAGACGTACTTAGAGGCTTTTGCATCTGAACTCTTCACATATTAATACCTTATTCTGCGTGACTATATTTTATTATGGTAACACACTATTAAAGGGACCAGTTCTCACTATTAACTAGTTGCTTATTAGCATGCCTTTTATTAACATTTCGGCTGTTTATTAGTATTTATAAAGCACATATTCTGCATGACCATATGCTACATTCCTAATGCTACCCAATACACAAACTTAACAACTACCTTATTAACTAATAATAAGCAGCAAATTAAGAGTTTATTGAGGCAAAAGTCGTAGTTAATGGGTTGTTAATAGCGAGAATTGGACCTTAAAATAAAGTGTGACCCGTATTATCCCTTAATCCTACCCTATATCTAAACTTAACAACTATCTTACTAACTATTTATAAGCAGCAAATTATGAGTTTAAGGCAAAGGTTGTAGTTAATAGTCAGTTAATATATATATATATATATATATATATATATGTGTGTGTGTGTGTGTGTGAACCTGGATCACAAAACCAGTCATAAGGACTGGTAAATTCATAAATTTTGAAATTGAGGTTTACACATCATCTCAGAGCTGAATAGATAAGCTTTCCATTGATGTATGGTTTGTTAGGATAAGACAATATTTGGCCGAGATACTACTATTTGAAAATCTGGAATCTGAGGGTGCAAAAAAAAAATCTAAATACTGAGAAAATTGCCTTTAAAGTTATTTAAATGAAGTTCTTATCAATGCATAATACTAATCGAAAATTAAGTTTTGATATATTTACGGTAGTAAATTTACAAAATATCTTCATGGAACATGATCTTTACTTAATATCCTAATGATTTTTGGCATAAAAGAAAAATCGATCATTTTGAATGTATTTTTGGCTATTGCTACAAATATACTCGTGCTACTTAAGACTGGTTTTGTGGTCCAGGGTAACATATATATATATATATATATATATATATATATATATACAGTATCTCACAGAAGTGAGTACACCCCTCACATTTTTGTAAACATTTTATTATATCTTTTCATGCGACAACACTGAAGAAATGACACTTTGCTACAATGTAAAGTAGTGAGTGTACAGCTTGTATAACAGTGTAAATTTTCATCCCCTCAAAATAACTCAACACACAGCCATTAATGTCTAAACCGCTGGCCACAAGAGTGAGTACACCCTAAATGAAAATGTCCAAATTGTTAATTAGCCATTTTCTCCCGGTGTCATGTGACTTGTTAGTATTACAGAGATACTCAGGTGTGAATGGGGAGCAGGTGTGTTAAATTTGGTGTTATCAATCTCACTCTCTCATACTGGTCACTGGAAGTTCAACATGGCACCTCATGGCAAAGAACTCTCTGAGGATCTGAAAAAAGAATTGTTGCTCTACATAAAGATGGTGTAGGCTATAAGAAGATTGCCAAGACCCTGAGCACGGTGGCCAAGACCATACAGCGGTTTTAACAGGATAAGGTTCCACTCAGAACAGGCCTTGCCATGATCGACCAAAGAAGTTGGGTGCGTGCTCAAGTCATATCCAGAGGTTCTGTTTAGGAAGCAGAGCGTATGAGTGGTGCCAGCATTGCTGCAGAGGTTGAGAGGTGGGGGTCAGCCTGTCAGTGCTCAGACCATACGCCGCACACTGCATCAAATTGGTCTGCATGGCTGTCGTCCCAGAAGGAAGCCTCTTCTAAAGATGATGCACAAGAAAGCCCGCAAACAGTTTGCTGAAGACAAGCAGACTAAGGATATGGATTACTGGAACCATGTCCTGTGGTCTGATGAGACCAAGATAAACTTATTTGGTTCAGATGGTGTCAAGGGTGTGTGGTGGCAACCAGGTGAGGTACAAGAACAATTGTGTCTTGCCTACAGTCAAGCATGGTGGTGGGAGTGTCATGGTCTTTGGGCACATGAGTGCTGCTGGCACTGGGGAGCTACAGTTCATTGAGGGAACCATGAATGCCAACATGTACTGTGACATACTGAAGCAGAGCATGATCCCCACCCTTCGGAGACTGGGCCGCAGGGCAGTATTCCAACATGATAATGACCCCAAAAAAAGCTCAGGGTAAAGACTGGCCAAGCATATCTCCAGACCTAAACCCTATTGAGCATCTGTGGGGCATCCTCAAATGGAAGGTGGAGGAGCGTAAGGTCTCTAACATCCACCAGCTCTGTGATGTCACCATGGAGGAGTGGAAGAGGACTCCAGTGGCAACCTGTGAAGCTCTGGTGAACTCCATGCCCAAGAGAGTTAAGGCAGTGCTGGAAAATAATGGTGGCCACACAAAATATTGACACTTTAGGCCCAATTTGGACATTTTCACTTAGGGGTGTACTCACTTTTGTGGCCAGCGGTTTAGACATTAATGGCTGTGTGTTGAGTTATTTTGAGGAGACAGCAAATTTACACTGTTATACAAGCTGTACACTCACTACTTTACATTGTAGCGAAGTGTCATTTCTTCAGTGTTGTCACATGAAAAGATATAATAAAATATTTACAAAAATGTGAGGGGTGTACTCACTTCTGTGAGATACTGTATATATTTATAGTGTGGATGCATTTAATGTACCAGTGTACAGGAAGCTGATCTCTGTTGTGGCAACAACTGAGTAACATTTATTAGACTAAAATCCTGGTTTATGTTATGAGTCAAAACATTACACAACCCTCTATATCCAAAGACAGGAAAGAGACAAACTTATACTTCCGCAAATCAAAGACACACGCAATTCTGGGTCATTTACAAGGACTTAAATTTAGATTTATTCCACTGGGGTAATGGCTATATTCTTGAACACTATTTTTTACCTTAATGATAGTGTCAATGTTTCACAAAGTGCATTGACTAATACACAAATAGAGAGAGATTGAAAGAGAGCAAGAGAGAGCAAGTGAAAGAAAGAAAGAGATGGTAAAGGATATTAGGTTATCTGCCAGTATACTGTGTGTGTGTGTGTGTGTGTGTGTGTGTAACTGAGTATCGGATGATGTGTAGGTCTTGTACAGGTGGAGGGTTACAGCATAGAGGGATCAGATTCATGAAGGTGTGGTTTAAACAAGTAGGAAAACTGGTTTAGCATTTCTCTCAGCATGCGTTCTGCTCCTCTTCATTTTTATTTATGCCATATGGAAACAGCCAGATGGCATGAAATTGACATGGGTCATTAACATGAAGAAACATGAAAAATCCATCACAACACTGGAAACTTAAAAGTGCAATTTGAGTTAATATTTCCCTGTCTTTATCTTTATTTAGCTTGTTGAAAAAAATTAAGCTCAGCATCTAATGACAAACTCCATTTCTTCATATTTTTGGTCCAGGTAAACATCACATCCATGTAAAATTTAAATGCATTGAAAGCTTCTTTTAAATATGGCTTGAAATGTGGCCAAATATGGGTGTGTTGCCCTGGACACTGTTGCCATGACCTCATTACCAGAAGACCAGTGTGTACAGAATCAGCCCTCTTGAGAATGCCCATAACATCACTTAATACAGCACTAAATATACAAAACAAGGATCCATCTTACATCCTGTGTGAGGCACTTTCAAACACTCAGAGTCACTGCCAGCTAGTATTCAGCTGTTTCAGTTTATGATGTTGGCTCTTATGTGTTTGTTTATAAAAAAAAAAACGTGAGTCACACTGACGAAAGAGAGCCATTATTTTTTAGTGTATTTAATTGTTCACAGGGTTAAAATTCTGACATCTAGTCCTAAAATGCTGCTTTCTTGTATACAAATGGCTATTGTCTTATAAATAAACATCTGATAAAAAATATCTGATAATTGCAACCATGTACATCAACCTAGTTAATCTAGTTAACTACCAAGTGCTGTGTAGTTGTTACCTTAAGGAGTAATTTCTACCTTATCTGAACCATGAAAATTACTTTTGTTGTTGTAGTTATGTTGATGCATAATAAATAAGATTTCTGATTTGAATAAACAAGTTAATTTATATGTTACCACATGAAGCATTTTCTACAGTGAGAGAACAATATAGTTGATTTCTCTGACACGAGAGGTTTATTGTATTTAAAAAAGAGAGGTTATGGTTAGGGCGTGATAAAATAAATTATATTCTGAGCATGTTTTTGATAGCTTGCACACTTCAAACCTGAAATTTCATATTCATCCATTAAAAATGTGCACTTTACGTGCAACAAGAAATGAGAACAGACTGAAATTCACAAAATTTTAAATAGTAAATGAGCTACTACATAGTTAAACAGAGCTACAGGAATATGGCATATTTGCTAAATAGCTAATACATGCACTAAAGTTTGGCGTTAGTAAGATTGATTGATTCATTGATTCATTGGTTGATTTTTTAAAATAAAATATTACTTTAATTCAGCAAGGATGCTTTAAATTGATTATAAAAGACAGTAAAGACCTTGTGTTACCAAAAAAAAAACATCTGAAGAATCCTGAAGAACATTATCACAGTCTCCACAGAAATATCAAACAGCAAAACTGTTTTTAAGATTGACAATAACAGAAAATGCTTCTGAGCACCAAATCACGATATTAAAACGATTTCTGAATTATGAGTGTTTTTATATAAAACATAATATAAAGTTCCACTTGATTACAATTATAGTGAGTATTAAAGCTACAGACAGTGTTATAGTGATGTTAATCTGTGAATGTTGCATGGACTACAAATGAAGTCTATGCAACACTAGCGATCACAATCAGAGATCCACAGTCATAAGATCACACAAGATGGAAGACGTGGTAACTCACAGGCCTTGGGTGTACCACAACATGTTTTTTTTTTTAACTGGAAAAAACTCTTATCACTGTTAAATGTGCTGCCCTTCAACAGAGTCATGCTTACAAACTGGGAAATGGCTAAAGGGAAAGCGATGGAGAGATTACAACTGTGAATAGTGAACCATGGAAAAAGGTGCTGCTTTGTGCTACATAACGTCACACTCAGATGTACGATATAGGCTAGTCTATGTACACACTAGTAGTGTAAATATCAAGGTAAAATGCCGGAGCCTGACAGAGCACGAGGCCCAGTGGCCCTTTGTAGGGCACCTCAGACCACACCTTACTCAGCACAGCAAACCTTGCTCAAAAGTAAACAATGAATCTGACTGTAAACACCTAGACAAACTGCATAAACCTGCTCAGCGCCCCTCACAGCTACTGTAAACAGTAACACAAGCCTACCAAGTCTATAGAGACTGACTACCCACCAAAGGCTATATTGGACTTTACAGTGTGAAAAGTACATAAAAATAACAAAACATGAGCAGCTGAACCAGTTGAAGGGATTTAAGTTTAACATTAAAAGTGTCCAAAGTAATTATGTTATTAAATATTTTTTAATTTTTATGAAAGTCTCATCAAGGCTGCCTTTATTTGATAAAAATACAGTACAAACATTATTATTACATTATATTATTACAGTTTTAAGAACTGTTAAATGTATTTTAAAATGTAATTTATTCCTATGCTGGCAAGGGTGAATTTTCAGCAGACATTACTGCAGTCTTCAGGGTCACATGATCCTTCGGAAATCATTCAAATTGGCTGATAATATTTTTTAGAATGTTTTTTTAGAATTATGTGATTAACAGAAATCAATTATTTGAAGTATATATATATATATATATATACTTTTGTATCATGATTTAGAAAAAAAACAGCTCATTTACAGTTGATAAAGTTAACTGAAAAATCAATCCTAAAAATATTATCATCAAATTTTCAAATGTTTTAGACTCCTCTTTCCTCGTCTTAATAGCTGCTTTCTTCAGAAAACACTGTATGCAAATAGCATGTCTAGAGCTTATTCATTTTTAATTAGTTCAAACCTTAACTGTCCAAGGGCAGAAAAACTACACCTTTTACAAACTACACACCTTCACCTACAAGGTAAAGCCCTGTTTCTTCTGCCATCGGTTCACAGTAAAAGTAAGGGCTTCAACCACATTTAAAATTATACAAATGATAACCAAACTCTAACTCATCTGAATCACTTATGTTGTCCAACTCATATTCCCAAAACAAAGCTGAGATATTGCCAGAAAGGGAGATTTAAGCAACTATTCACTACCTCGTGGTATTTCAAAGAGACATTATGAAGAACGCCCTGGTTGTTTTTTTATCATCCAATGACAATAAATGGTGACTCAAAAGAGAAGCAACATAGATGATTTAATAATTCAGTCACAGTCATTAATAGCTCACTGAATAGGAATGTTTTCAGTAAATAACAACAGACATTTCAATCTGTTCTTCACACAAAGCTATCACATGGCTTCAGAAAACCTAAAATACAGCAGACAAATCTGATGGACAACTTTAATCATGCTTCTGTTTCCTTTTTTAAGCTTACACCTTTAGTCACCATGCATAGAAAATGTTAAGTAACCTTTTCCATTTGTGTTCCACAGAAGAAAAAGTCATGTGGGTTTGACATGAGGGTAAGAATATGACAGAATTTTTATTTTGAGATGAACTACCCTTTCAACAATGCAAGCACAGAAAAACTACACTCTGTTCACTGCAACACCTCCATCTGACAAGGTTTCTTCACAGTACAAGTACAGGCTTCAACCACCAATAACAAACAACAACTAAACTCCAGTTATTATGTTGTTTAACTCTCTCATATTCCCGAAGAAAAGGGATGATACTGTCAAAAGGATAGTTTTAGTGGCAATAAAGTACTTTAGTTACTGTTTATCTTTTAAAGATGTATCCTCATATTGTCCAAATGTTCAGTCCTCCAATATCGAGCTTTGCGCAACAGGTGCGAGGAAAAACTTCGGCTCTTACATGATGAAGCGCGTTAAGAGAAACCCTTTACCTGTTACACTGATGACGAAGGTGTGGCAGTTGTTTGCCAGGTGGGCTACAATTTCACGGATAACTCCGGCATTCATTTATTTTGCCATTCCGTATCTCCTAATATATTAAAAGAGAAGCGACCCCAAGGAAGCGAAGTGTCCCAAAAACTTCTTCCATGACCAGAAGACGTCGCGCGCTCATAGCAGCCGCTTCCTCCTCCTTCCTTATGTTTATTTTCCCTCCTGTGTTACTGCTTCCGAGTAAAGGAAGGTCCCCCGTGACTCCGTTCTGCCGTGCCTCCTCCACACGTCCATTTGAATTTCAGATGGCCGTCCAAGGAAGGGCCTGTGCTCGGCACGGTAATGACAAACCATGTGACGAGGGATCAGGAAAACTCAGCGGACTGGGAAACACAGTTTAAACCATTGGCACGCAGGAAAATAATTACAGCAGCAAATGACCGTCCAGCAGTCTAAGCAGGTGTTAGACAGGCTGGGCAGGTGCATTCAAATGTATATTCAACAAAAACAAAACTGCTATGCACACATTAGTTTATTGCAATAAGATATGGCAAAAGGGAACGTATTTAAAGAGTTATTTCTGTAAGTTTATGATCATGTTATGATCACTTGACCAATGGCTTTATCTCAGCATTATTGGAAACTTTTGCTCACAGTGTTTGCTTAATATTAATCAGGACTCAAGAAGTGCCATGGGATAAGTAATAATTTGATCGACAAGTTTTAATTGTTGTGATAAGTGATCATCTCACCTTTGAATGCCAGCTGAAGGTGACAGATATCTTTGTGTAACTGCCAAAAGAAGCTTCATGTAAAAGAGGGACAAGTTCATTTCTGAGTATCTATATCAAGTCAAAACATCCTTGCTGTTTCTTCTCGGGTGGTTGTGTTTGTCTTTGTACCTACTGCTTAACTGTAAATTTGTACTCAGGAGTGACCGAAACCTGACCTGAGGCTCTTTTTGTAAAAAACAATATAAAAATAAAATTATAATATATTCAAATTATATATAAATTATATTATATATAAAATTATAATTATCTATCTATCTATCTATCTATCTATCTATAATTATTTACTTTATTTTTACACACACACACACACACACACACACACACACATATATATATATATATATATATATATATATATATAAAGGTGTAAGTAATGCAAGTAATCCTAAGCCAAACCCTAATCATAACCCTAACCATATAGTAAGTACATGTAGTTAATTAATATTACTCAGTACTTAAACGTATAATTACACTGTAACAAGGACACCTTAAAATAAAGTGTAACCAAAAATATGAATGCAGAAAGTTTTATATTAGGTTTAGGCAGTGGCGCCCCCAGAAAATTTTAATAGGGGTGGCCAGATGAGGCCACAGCAAATCTTGGGGTGGCACACCAAAATAATGAAATAAAAAATAAAATGATTAAAAGTTCAATTTAATGTGTGTTATAACTTATAAGTATTTACTTCTGGTTCTGGTTAATGTAATAATATGATTATATATATATATATATATATATATATATATGTTGTCTAAAACGTAAGTGTCTTCATATTAACTTCTTGTTTATTGAACTGTTGTATAAAATCAATATCATATTTGCAATTTTGCTGACTTTTGGAGAAAAAACGTCACTCTTCGTGTGATAGTAACTATATGAAATGATATAAATCACACATATATAGCACATCAATACCATGGTAAAAATGTAACTATATGGGTTTTATTTGGTATTTATATGAAAAACAGTGGTCTATACATAAATGCACAAACACTAATCACAAAAAATAATGTAAATTATATTCCATTACTCCTTTAATCAGGGCTCTAGACTCATTCTTCCCACTGGTCGCACTTGTGCGACTAACTTTCTCAGTTGGTCGCACGAGCACATCATTTGGTCGCAATTTATATATATATATATTATTTATTTATTTATTTGATACAACATTTGATTAATCAATGCATGCTGATGAACTTTTATCATAGTTTATAGTTATATGGTAACGAAAGTGTTCAACATTCAACCCGTTCTTTTTCATCAGTATTATTTGTGATTTAAATTTTGTGAACAGGAATTCCTTTTTTCGTGCGCTTTCACTTTCACTTTCAAATTCGCGATCTTGGTGTCACGCTTTACAAGAAAAGATAATTGTCTGTTTTGCTTATATCTATACACCTTTCACTTTTTAAGACTAAAACAAAAGATGGATTCATTGTTATACTTAATTAAAAAGCCCAACAACAATAAAACAGTAGGCCTATGTTACAATGACAAACTAGCTTACAACATTTATTAACAAAAACGAATAAGATGAGGCATGGCATAGGACACATCACATGCTGTATTGACTAATAAATTACAGAATGTTTAGCAAACACTGAGGAATCGAATAATAATAATATTAAAAAATTAAGGAAAGCCTCCATAGCATAACGTGAGGTAAACAGCAAAGATAACAAGCTTTTCAAAACGAAAACAAAAAGAAAAGTAAAACTAAACTGGCTGTCGCTGACAGGACTTGCATGTTTTTTTTTCTGCAAGAATACCAATATGTTCACCTTCTCTGGTTTAAGAAGCGGTCTTTTACTTTAGTTTGAAAACCAAATCCTCCGTTGCGCTCCGTCCGCTGCGCGCACCTTCGAGCTCGTGCTGAAGCGGCGAGAATAAACCAGGCTGTACCCACTAAGCGCTCGCGCTGAAAGCGCCTCTCTTCACTTGATCAGTGAAATCTGACTCCTGCTACAATGTGCCGCGGCTCTGAAGCGCGCGCTGTATGAAGCAGACGCTTTGGAGCGGCGCAGACCATGCACTCGCACAAGTGCGACCACGTCAAATTTTTACTCGCACACTCTCAAAAAATGGTCGCAGTCTAGAGCCCTGCCTTTAATACACTTAGTATATGTCTATTAAATCAAATTCGATATGAATATCCCACATGACATTTCTGACACAATACCATGGTGCAGTTAACGTTAGTGTTACAACCGTGGTAAATGATGGCGATTTGTAGATTGAAAAGCCTTCTGACTATATCGTCGTTGCACACAGTGTTTCTCCTGTTTGTCAGCGCTGTTTCATCTGGATTTAAATCACTAGTCATTTGTGTTCTTTGCTGAATTCGCGCTTCACACCGGATCTCACAGCGCTGTTTAGTGGTCGCGTGAGCGGCGTGACCGAGACTACTACTCTGGTGGCGCCAATCTACAATCTTTTTTGGTGGCTGCAGCGGGCGCTGCATTTTTTTTTTCACTTCATAAACTATTGTGAATTTACATTATGCATTTAAATTAATAGTACCCACTGCAAAATCATCCTAGGGGTGGCCACAGGGGTGGCCAGAGTTTATACAGTGGTGGCCGTGGCCACCCCTGGCCACCCCTTGGGGGCGCCCCTGGTAGGGTGTGGGTTATAAAATTAGTCAAATTAGTCAAATCTGAAGGATCTGTTTTTCTATTTGTGGGAAATTTATGTAATATGTCAGAATTTATTCAGCAGTTTTAATTTGAGTATACATAACACTTCTGGGTGTATGGTAAATAATACTGTATATCAAAACATAGGTTTGATTATCACTCAAAATAATGTCCATGTGACCATGGTGCATAGGGAGGATGACAACAGGACATGCATTTTCACTCTCTTACATGGGTGTGTTTATCGTTTTTGTCTCCTCTGCCCATATCGGTCTATTAGTCTTTCCATTTATGTACTTACGAGATCAAATTACATAATTTTTAGTTTTTTCTTTTCTATGAGGTCATGATCTTTCACAGATGATCACAGCTGCAAGATATCCTTTGAGCCAATGAACTGTACAATAACTTTTGCATTAATAGAACATGAAAGCGTTTGGTGTACGCCGTAAGTAAATGATCCACACCTTTTTCAAGCTTGCTGTTCAAATGTTCTTATCATGATAGATTTTGTAATGGCTTTTGAGTCATATTCCAATTTAGTCCACACTGAGACAATACTTATAATTTAAAAATAAAGTTTGTGAACACTTTGGAATTATTAAACAACCGTAATTGTAAAATGTTAAAGTAAGTGCAACATAATGGCCATCTGTCTGACATGATATGAACGGTGTATTTTAGAACTGCTAAGTTTGTCACACCTTGAACCCAGTCCCACTGAAAAGTTGTGATGCTATGTCAGTTAAGACATTCTTATTAGTAAAAGAGTTAATGGCAATGTTAGAGGATAATAATTTTATTTGTGAAATATAGTTCTTTTTTCTCTTCTCAAATTGTCAATTGGTCATGATTTTAGCAGTCATTCATGAAGAATTACATAATAAAAAAGTTTCTTGAGCACAAAGTCAGCATATTAGAATGATATCTGAAGGATCATGTGACACTGAAGACTGGAGTAATGATGCTGTAAATTCATCTTTGCCATTACAGGAATTAATAAAAATGAAAATAAATAAATGCAGAAATAAAGTAAAATAAAAAATAGATTTTTATCAAATCCATGCAAACTTGGTGCCCCTAAGAGACGTCTTTCAAAAACATTAGAAAAAATCTTACTGACCCTAAACTTTAGAATTTTGGCGTGTGTATCAGAAGTGTTTCCTTTTATCTACAACTATACTGTACTTTATAGTACAAAATAAAGACTTAATTGCTGTAAGTTTGCACTTGTACAAGGAAACTCCTCACACCAGGAGATGAAATCAGGAACTGGAGGATGTTCAGAATAAATGCGGTATATTTAGCAGTACAAATATTGACTATTTGATGACAATTGTTCAGTTACAGCACAGTGACTTCCTAGGGAGAGATGACTAAGAGCGTCTATGCCGTGATGAGTTTATGTATAAAAAAAAGGCAATGCATTTGTTTTTCCTGATACACAATGTTGATATGCCAGTTCCATAGTCATCACAACAGGGGGCTGATTCCACTGAGGATTCAGTTTCCATAGAGACCACACACACACACACACACACACACACACACACCCACCCCCCCCAGAATTCCTGCCCTGAGCTACTATTTGTTTATGGTGGTGTTTGTGTGTACCTGCTGCAGTGAATCTGAATCCAGGTGTGTGCAAGCAGTAACTGAAATCTTGATATGGTATAGCACCTGTCCACTGTTTGGAAAATACTTAACACACTTGTTTGCACACTGCACAAGGGAGTAAAACTATTATCAGCCAAATCATTCAACATCTCAGTTCCTGATTGTGCCATGTAGGGAATCCTTCTAGCAAATCACTCCTCATGTAAACAACATGCCTCTTGAGGGATCATTGTGATAAACCAAGTTGAATGAAGATTTGTATCAGCTAGATTAGAAAAGGTATAATTGTATCATAGCAGGTTTTTGAAAAATGATGTATTTTAAATGTCTAAACCATTACGTCCTTTCAAAGAACCGAATGTCTTGTGTTTTCTCACTAAAAGAAGAACAAAATATCCAGATAAAAAACAATGAGATTTAAGAGGCAGAAAGAAAACCATTTTATTACATTAAAATGTTCCATACAAACAATGCATACACACTAAGTCATATTGCTTTCAGACACATTTTTTTTCTGCTATTTTTTTCTAGAATACTTAAACAACTTTGTAACAAAATGTAAGTACAACATTTATGAAAATATATATCTCTAAACAGGGATCTTCAATCCTGACAATACAAATAATACAATAAACACATTCAATACCAGTATGTGAACTATGTTTTGCAAACATGTAGTTAAAAGTCATTCAAGTTACATAACATATAATATACTGTTCAACTGCTCTCATATCGACACATTCAAATATACTCTAAAACTGGCATTCCAATATAATAGAGATGGACTTTGTCAATATCTTAGCAAAGATAATGCATGTTCTCATAGTTATGCTAGAAAACACAACAAAGCAAGAAAAGTAACAAGTAGGGTCACAAACAACACCATTTAACATTCTGGAAACAAATATTAATAATCAAATAAAAAAATAAATAAAACTTTGGCAAATACTGTATGTTATCTATAGGTTTAAACACTTCAGTGGGAGAAGCTAATCACACCTGAATACTGCTACAGGTTGTGGGTTGTAAATGGGCCTATGTGTCAGTATTTCCAGAGGTAAACATACAATTTGACGGAATAGCCCTTGAGTTATGGAGAGAAGAGTTTGAATGGGGCATGGCTGATTGTTTTGTTGAAACTACTTTCTTTTGCAACATGCCAGAGTTACACCCATAACTGAAGGCAAAAATCGTATAGTTAGCATTCATGACACACTGTTCAAAGTCAACCTCAGTGAACAACCCGTTTAAAATAAAGTGCAACCACCAAACACTGCCTTGGCAAACACCATTCATAAATCAGCCTTGTTTATGATAACATATAGTCTATTCATAAGTATCTCTAAGTCAACTATAACATGAAAGTACAAAGCTTTTTTTTCCAAGCACACAATCAATCAACCTTTACCTCACAAAGAACAATTACAAATACACATTTGTATAAGATGACCCAACTGTTAAGGCGTAGACTCTTGGTGAGATGCTACACATGACTCCTCAATAGTGGTTTAGTCCTCAAATCAGTACTCAACATTTGTAGCTCGATACAACTGTACCACCTTTGATACAATGAATTGCACATTCTTTAAAAGTAATTTTTTATTTTTATTTTATTTGACCTTTATTTAACCAGGAAAATCTCTCTGAGATTAAAAATCTCTTTCACAGGAGAGTCCTGGCCAAGAATGGACAGCAGTTCCAGTCACGACTTACAAATTAACACAACAAATACACAAATTTAAACAGTTAAAAACAATTACAAATCATTGAGTCTTCTTCGAGTGACCAAATAATCGATTTAAAATGTTCCATAGGCACCAAAGTTTGTAATTTCAATTTCGTTTGGAGTAAGTTCCATTCAAATGGAGCTGCATACATAAAAGCCCTTGCCTAAAGTAATGCCATTAATACGGTTAATCTCTTGGATTTAGTCGAGTCAGAGGATGACCTTCTCAGTATCAGTTTGCCAGTTCAAATACTTTCACTGAGAAAACAAAATATACCTTTTCCCACCACAATATTAGACTTGGACTGTACTGCTGTGGTATAGTGACAGTAATTGGTGAATTGGTACAGAATTAAATATGAGGATGGGTTTAATACTCTCTGTCATTTAGAGCAAATTCCACACATGGACTTCCATGTGACTTTGGTCAGAGTAAGTCTAAGAACTCACTCTGAATTTACTAAGAAGTTCATAATGGCGCCAGACTATACTCTGAATACCTGAATAGTGAAATATACTTTCCAATGATCCTCATTTAGATGCTGTAATTTCAAATTAAGCAAATTTGTATTCATTGTATGCTAAATGTTGATTGTATGCTGAACCGTAATGATGAATATTTGTATCAATATATTTTTGTTTAGAAATTCCCTGCAATTTTTTTTCTTCATCAGTTTCCGTAACAAAGAAAAGGTTAAAATCCAGGCACTCACTTTGATTGCATTTAGCACAACATAACATATATTTAAGTAGTTGCACAAACTGCAGCAGCCAAAGTACATATGTACACATATGTACATAAGTTTCCATTTTAGTACAGTACCAGAGGACGTTAATAGACAGACACAAATGAATGTTTTGACAAAAAAAAAATTAAAAAAATGGCAGCAACTTTTACATGGCTACAAATATATTACATTTCTCTATGCTTTTGTATAAAGTGACGTTATGGCTTGATTTGACTAAACTCATACAAAATCTGAACTATATGGCCACATTGGCATACACATGAGAAGGAAGAACATATCATAAAGCCTGGATCGGCTTTTCCAATGAATGTCATTTGTTATGAATTAATTTGTTCCTAATAAATTCAGTGTACAAATTTGACAGTAAGTTGATGATGGATAAAAGAAATCAAGGTGACTGATTGCAGCTTAAATGCAGCTTAATAGCAATTGGCCAGTTGCTGTGTGTTACCCAGAGAACTGATCTGTGCAGCTGAATCAAAGTTGCTGTAAACAATAATCACCTGTGTCCAAACCTGGCCTTTGTTCCTTCATGCCTGTTAATGTCCTACAGAGGGCGCTCTCACTGCAGCAGTTCAGTTTTCTTTGTGGGTGTTGTTGTCTCTGGTTCTCCACTGTCAGACACATTGATAGGACTGTCCCGTGAGAAGACCTCGGTGGATTCTCTCCACACACAGTCAGCAATGGTCTTGAAAGCATTGGTGCTACACTTGGGTCGTACTTTCTGTGAGGCATTGTTAACTATTTGCGACTGTTTGAGGTGGCGATTTTGATTTTTAGAGCGGCATCCACGGTCTACGATTTGTGTAGGTGCCAATGCTGCCATCCTCAAATCCCACAATGATGTTAAGTGCTCGCTGTAGATAGGCACAGATAGGCTGGCGTTTGTAGAGTGGAGCAGGTCCCGACATGCTCTTGCCATCTGCCAATCTCATGACAATCAGACTTGAAACCACACCTGCATCATCATCTTCATCGCAATTCCGGAAACAGATGTACACTAAGTAGCGTCCATCTCGTGAGAGCTTTTGCCGCCATATTATGCCAGCAGCATGGACCAGACGCAGTTTACCGCTGTGCAGGTCTAGGACATTAATGTTCTCATCACCTTTCGACACAATGCCCAATTTCCCATTCGGTGATATTTGGAAATCCTCCAGGTTCTTCAAAAAGCTGCTAGGCAGCTGCACCCGCCTGCAAACAGACTCATCTGCAACACTCCAGATGAAAACCGTTTCTGTGGAGGTGATGAAGACGACAAAATCTGGACTGTCAGGAATTAACTTGAAGTTAACAATTGTGATCCCATCGTCACAGATGAACTTTTTGGATACACTGCCTGACCACAAGCTAACAGCTAACAGCTTATTCTTGTTGGTTCCCACAAGGAACGTGTTTGCTGTGGTAATGAGGGCATGCTGCAGTGTTACCAGAATGTTGCACACCTTGTGACCAGTCGCAAGCCTCCAAACGCGGGAGGCGTTCTGCTCGCAAAGCGACACCACAAACTGGTCATTGTGTGTGATGAGAAGCTGTGAGATCCTCTGACCATTGATACGGAATATATTCTCACCTGTGGTCGTATGCCAGATGTACTGAGTACTTTTATCATCAGATGTCACCATCAGGTCGCCTGATGTTGTCAAGACGCAGTTTTCAACAAGGCCTTCATGCTTGAACACCATCTCAATGAAACCTGTGCTGTAGTTCCACTTGTGGATGACCTCTGATCCATCCGTGGTGTACACAAAATCCTCTCGGCCAGAGAGCTGCAGACTTTGGATAGGTTTCCCAGTTTTATCAATGTTTGACATGGCTGTTATAATGTCAATGTCCCACACGGAGAGTACGCCACTGCTGGCTACAGACAGCAGCAAGTTATGGTGTGTTGATTTGATCAATTTTACAATGGCTCCAGATATCTCTATCAAGCTGGCCATGCACTGTCCACTGTCTCTTCTCCACACAAATATGGATGATGTGTTCTCCATGGAAGCTATTATACTTTGGCTATTCTTGGAGAGAACGGCCGCCACAAACTTCTCAGTACGCTTGGCCTTGAACTTCTCTGCCATCTTCCAAATCTTGGTGTCCAGCACCTCAATGCTTCTCGCTTTGCAAATGAGGATGGATCTTTGATCCTCGGAGAGCTCTATGCCCACCACTTCACTCTCATCTCCTCTGCAGTCATAATCCTCCATCAGCTTGGGATTTGTGATATCTTTGGTGTTCCACACAGAGAGACTGCCCTCATTGTCGATCATCACCATTTGATGGATTGTATCTAGAATCAGGATGGACTTAACAAAACCACCAGAGAATTCAGAAGTCATTGTAGCAAGCTTGTCCCCACTACCAAGGTGGAATATGGTGGTTGTGTTGAGATACTGTCCGCAGAAGGCATACATTCCATCTGGGGAACATTGGACACATGTTACCTCATACCAGCAATGAAACTGATACAACGGCCAGCCATAGAGCAGATCAATCACATTGACATCTTTGCTCGCCTCCAGCCAAGCTAAGGCATGGTGGCTGGACAAGGTGAATCCATTGATGAACGCTACTCCGCCGGTGATACCACAGTGCTTGGACCCTTTCACCTCCACCTCCGACAACAAGCAGGACTTGTGGTTGTCATAAATGAGCAGTGTATTTTTTGTAGTGGCCACTACCAGATACTTCTCATCTGTGGTTAGCCTGATGCCAAGAACAACCGACCTCGCCGTGTCTATCTGTCGTATCAGCTGTCTGCTCTCAACATCCCATGTGCTGACTGATCCATCTTCGAGGGCCACAATGACTATGTTTGGAGCTAATGTAGGTAGAATCTCCACTATTTGCATGTAGCTAGAACAGAGCGGTAATCTCTCGGGACTGTAGGTGACATCCATGGAAGAGTGCAGTGGCACAATGGAGCAGTATTTAGGACCATCCTTGTCACATTCAAGAAGGAGGTGTCTGAGCTTGGGAAGAGATGTGACAACTGGAAGGAGCCTTTGCTGTAGTTCAGCAGACAGTGATGCAGGATTCTTTGTCACTTTCAGCTTTATACTGCGGAGTGTAGTTGCGAGAAACTTTAGCTCCTTTTCTTGCGTGTAGCTGTAAGCTAGGTCAATGTCTGACAGGGCCTTGTCAAACTGCCCTATCTTTATCATTGTGTAGAGCCAGCTGAAGTTCATGATGACACCAAACATGAGATCATCTGTCCGGCCGCTCCTTGTCAGGTGGTATGTGAGCTCCGTCATCTTTCGGTGGTTGACAAAGAAGATGTCCGGCTCTAGCAAGTTACACTGGAACACCCAGGGTTGTTCGGGTGTCTGTCTGTCATAAGAGTGCTTGTCAGCAGAAGCTTTGTCATGGCCATGAAGGCTCTGCTGGTGATGAGGGTTTTGATGGTGTGAGATATTCAGTGAGGCGAAGTGATTATTGTCGCAGTGGAATATCTTCTTTCTACCACCTGCCCATGCCCCGAGGAAGTATTCAGCCAAAAGGCTATGCATTTGATGTACATCTTCTTCATTACTGAGGTATAGCTTTTGTGCTATAAGATGCAGGTGGCGATTTGCCCACACCATTAGTGTTACATTACGGACTTGACGCTCCACTAAATAACCTTCAAGTTCTTCTTTTAGCCTGGCTATGAAATCGTAAGAAATACGCAGCGGGCTTTTAAGATTAGAGCTCACTATGATGTCCCCAAGGACACTGTTGTCCAAAGATAAGATATCCTCTAGCTCCAGCTCTGTCAGGCCTGCCCGTGCCATTGTGATGTAGCCCAGTGCCCGAAAGACAAAGCGTGAGCCAAGCTTGTTTTCAACAGAGTAGAAAAGCTGCTCAATGCTTTCGTGCACCGTAGAACACAACGATTTGTCGTCCACATCCTTGTGCGACCGCCAGTGAACTACCTCTCGGTAGATGAGGTTGACGAACATGGGGAGTGTACATTTTGCCATTGCCTCATTCACATATATCTG
>JAFVLL020012926.1:0-12430 GCA_021397915.2 Tor tambroides | reverse complement strand
GTGCGAAGGGGGAGTATGGAAGTGATGTTAGAAGAGCGTCCCCCAGGACAATAAATCCCTTTCTCCCAAATCCCATTGTTAAGAAAGCATGAAACTGGATTCCTGTAACAAGGCCTCTGATCTGAGGAGGCACGGCCCAAAGGACTCAATTAGAGGTACAACAGGCCTGAGCTTTCTACCTTTTCTTTTCTTTTTCGTCTTTGCGTTCTCTCTTCCCTCCTGTCTCAACCTGCTGTGCCGTCGCGCTGCAGCTGAGGTCTGAAAAGCAGAGCATGGTTTCGCAAACACACCGACCAATAAATGACACTGGGAGTCTGTTAACCTTAGCCATAGATAGACAAATAGTGTGTGTTTGTGCTGTCCTACTGTGTGGTTTTATATTGCATTTTTTTTAGGTTTATGTGGCTCAAAATTTGATTCATGTCACATTTATGTGAATATATAAAGGCTACATGTTAATATGTAGGCCTCCAATTGACTCAAAACCTTAAATAAATTAATGCACAAATAGCAGTGATATAACAAAAGCAGATTTTACAATCAAATATTGAAATAAAGCACATAGACTCATTCATCTTCCCTGAAGTCATGATTTGATGAAATTATCATCTGTCCCTGACCATAGTTCCACCCTGCCAGTGTGCCTGGGGACAGTCATTTGTGTGACGCATTGGCAGGAAATGCTCTTCTGATTCGACTGAATCTACTGTGTCAGATGTTTAATCTCATATATTACATATAAATATTCATGTGAACAGCATGCAAGAGCTCTTAATTTCAATTTGCTTTGAAAATGACTGTTAAAACCGATTTGGCCTAGTGGAGAGTTCAAGGTTAACAGCCAGTAACCTTGGATTTATTGGTTTAAATTGCAAAATGAAATGTTAACATTTGTTTTTAATGTTTACATTGTAATGTTTACATTTTGAACATTCACATATTAGAGACAAATATTGCTAACAATATTGGTTTAAGTTAACTAAATTGAACAAAAACAGCTTCATCTTGGGCCCGAATCAGGGTTATTTTCATAATAAAACTAAAACCATAAACAAAATGTGTTACTTGTGACAAAATAAATGTTAACTGAAATAAATAAAATAAAATAATAAATGAAAGCTATCTATCTGTCTGTCTGGCTGTCCGTCTGTCCGTCCGTCCGTCTGTCTATATTGTCACAAGTAACACATTTTGTTTATGGTTTTAGTTTGTGTAATTAAAATAACCTTGATTTGTGCCCAAAATGAAGACATTTTTGTTTGATTTAGTTAACTTAATGTAATTAATTACTAAAATAACTAAAACTAAATAACTAAAGCTAATAAATAAAAATTAATAAAAAATTAAAGGCAATTAAAAAAAAAAAATAACGGAACTATATACATATATAAATATATAAATAACAAAAATGGCTAAATTAAAAATGGCTAAAGTAAAAGTAGTTTTTTAAAATCATCATCATTATTATTATACTGTTAAAAATGTCAAAAGTTGTATTTTAGTGGAAAGTGTGGGATTTGGATTCAGTTTAGTCTGTCATAATTGCAATTAGTGTAATGTAATAGCAATGGAAGTCAATGGGATATTGTCATATACAGCTGTGTTTATGTGTGTGTTTATGTGTGTTTATGTTATGATCTGAAAAGGGACCTTAAGTTGCCGATTGTCCTCGACAATCAAAAGTCAATTAGAGGCTCATTAAAGAAAAAAATTAGTTGTTATAGATTTGATAGGAGAGGTATGTGTGTAACGTTAGCGATCTAGCAGCAGGGAGGGCCATTCGGTGCTCCTGAGGGAAATGAGAGAATGTCTACAACAGACCAGCAGTTAATGGATTCTGTTTAGTCTTGATAATGTCTGATAATTAGTTAATCAAAGGCAGCGCCTACCCACACGTGTTAGCTTCTTTTACATTAGCGGCTTTGTGCGAAAAACAGGTCAGTGAGCGACTGCTCGTGACAGACAATGGAAAGCCAACCGCTGCCGTTCTCGTTCGAAGCGTTTTCCGAATGAATTGCTTTCAATTTCTCTGTTAATTATGTGTAGAAAACCTCTTTGTTTGTGCTACTCTGGATAATTTTCATTAATTCGTTTAATGTGTTTTCACATCAGGATCAGTTGCAGGCGACGGCGCTTTGAAGTTTGATCCAAGTTTCTTCCCGTATTTACATGCCATTCGACCACAACGACATTTATGGCTGAACGGCCAATGGAAAAACAGCGGGCATTGACAAACTGTCCCGCTAGTCCCTGGATCCCGCCACTGTTCCATGAGTAATATGCTGTTTTCTCCACAATCAATTAGTAAACCTTCATTAGCGAGGCCATCAGTTATGTGAACCTGACAGGGAGAGGACAGACTACGTGTCCAGGACGAGACGCTTGACTAAACTGTGTGATAACACACACTTAGCAGGCTCTGTATGGTCATTCCATTTTAGTTCTAACACCGTGTCCACACTGGACGTGAGCCGCGGCGCAACGTGACAAAATACTATAGAACCCATTGTAATCGATTGCTGCTTCCTAGTTTGCCTACTTATACTATGCCCTAAAAGTATACACTCTTTTTGTAAAGAAAAAGTAGATACTTTTGAGTATGTAGCAGAATAGTAGGCAAGCTTTGGGACATACTACTTCACCATAAATGTGTCTTTAACAGACCGCTCTGTTGCATAGATATTATTTATCATTCAAACTAGTGTTGTTTTTGGCGGCCTGTTTTAATTTTAGTTTTAGTCTAGTCTTTGTGTGAAGCTGTCATTTTAGTTTTTATTAGTTTTAGTCACGTTCATACTCATTTTAGTCTAGTCAAGTTTCAGTCAACTAAATGTCTGAGCATTTTAGTCTTATTTTAGTCAGAATTATCCATGACCATTTTAGTCTAGTTTTAGTCGACGAAAACTGATGACGTTTAGTCTAGTTTTAGTCAATGAAAATTGTATTTTAGTCTCTTTTTAGTAATGCAATTCTATTTAACCCAGTCAATATAGTATAAATACCTAGTAGTATAGACGAAACCAAAATTTTCTTTTAGCCAAACCCATTTCAAACAAGGTTATCTTATTATATTATTGTTACCTTATAGACTCAAGAATACATCCATTCCAGACACGGAAGACGCTCTGATTTGAATTTACAACATTTATTTTACCAACCAAACATGTTAGAAGTACACACACATAAATTTTCTCCCAAAGACGAACCCCGGCTGGCCAGCCATCGGTACTTTGTTTGTTGTCGTCTTCTAAATAATGCCGCGAGTGGGGCTTGAGGAAGTGACGTCGCCTGCGTCTGCGCAGTGCGACCTGATGCAGCCGCTGAAGTGAGACACAGGAAACAGAAATACTGCAAAATAATAATAATAATAACGCGACTAAACGAGATGAAATAACGTTATGACATTTCGTTTCGTCTCGTTTTGGTCAACGAAAATGAAGAGACATTTTAGCATAGTTTTTATTTTGTAAACCACATTTAGTCTAGTTTTTTTTCATCAACAATATTGCATTATACATTTAATTATAGTCATCGTCACATGACCAGCATTTACGTTGCGTCTCGTTTTCGTCACTTGATAAAGGTTCGTTGACGACGATATTTAGTCATAATTTTCGTTGACGAAAGCAACACTAATTCAAACCCCTTTCTCTACCTGTCCGTCGGTCTCGCATATCCGCCATGAGTTGTGGGCAACATTAGTCGTTAGAGTGTGCATGTTCTGCACTTCAAATTTTTTCTGGAAGTAGTAGACCATCCAGGAAACTTTGGCATACTCTTTTCAACATACTACGATTTGAGACGTACTATTTCTATTTTCGAATATTATTTAGGACGAATAGTATGCGAATTGGGACGCAGCAAGTGATTCTGTCTACACTGGATGCGGTGTGACACGACAAATCCCTGACAGTCAACTGATGTCTCGTTCTATTTATGATGTACTGATACAAAGTTCAAATGATTTTCAATGGTCGCTTTGTTGCGTCCATTGTAGACAGACTTTAGCTGTTGCGGCATGACATGACAACTGTCGTGTCCGGTGTAGGCACGGTGTATTTGTGTGTAATTGTATGTTTTACTTCTGAAAACTACTAAGTTGTTGATCCAGAACATGTTGTACTTGTACAAAGTCATCTGTTTGAAGGTCTATGGTCAAACTTTGAAACTTACATTTGCAGATAAACCTAAAAACTCTAAAATGCTGCACATTTCTGCCATATCTCATTAATTTGAGCTTCAATCCATGTGCTGAAACAGTCGACCTTCACGTTCCCCGTTCTTTGATGAGTACAGTACGTGTGGGGCGAACGTCTGTGAGCTACGGTTATGATTAGAGGCCCACGGAGATTAAAAGCGCCACATATTGGATCTTCTCATGATGGATGAGGGGATCAATTAAACAATATGAAATGTGTTCCGCTGGTGACATGCTCATTAGGGACATACTGAAAGAGGGAGGGAGGACTGGAGGTGTGCAGGGATATTTCTCGTCTTTCTCATCATTCTGTCGCCTTTCCCTCGCTTCACGTCACTCTGGTGATTGAGAGAGGATAAATAATGGCGCAATCGATAAGGACACAGATTTATTTACTTGTTTATAAGGGAATTTAGGGCCGGCTGTCAAGCGATGACAAGTTTCATTAATTTTTTTTTAACATGAGAACTATTAAAAATGTATTCCTTTAAAGTATAAGCGCAGTTTCTCTGTCAACGAAAGAGAAGGCAGTCTTTTAGCTTCTAGCAAATGTGTTTTGCTGTGTGTGGGATAATTTGATTCTTATGGAAGTTATAGAAATGCGAAATAACAGTTAAAATTAGATTTGTATTTCCTGAAGGAAATATCCGAGCAAAGCAGCAAAAGAAGTCGTAAAGAAATATGAAATAGTGAATAGGTAAATTGAAAGAGAGAGAGAAATTGAAAGTAATAAGCAAATAAGCAGGATAGATGGATGGATAAATAGATAGGGAAAAAAGGAACCATGATCCTCAGTATCACATGATCCTTCAGAAATCATTCTAATATGTTGAGTTGGTGCTCAAGTAACATTAATTATTATTGGCTGCTTAGTAATATTGTGGATATGTGATCTTTTTTTTCACTGTTCTTTGGTGTATAGAAAGTTTCTGGTGATAAAAGTCACTTTTGATCAATTTAATGCAGAATAATTTCTGCAATATTCTGTCTTTACCTTAAGCAGTTGAAGGTTAATGGCAGAACAGTGAGAGGACTTCCAAACAGAAGGAGGTTCGAGATAGACATGTGGTTATTCCAGAGAGACAAATGCTGACAGGAATTCTACATGATTGAGCATGACAGCGTCCGACTGAATCCCTCCTTTCTTTCTGTCCCTTGTGTCAGTGCGTCAGAATTCTCTCTTTCTGCCCTCTAAATATGACACACCTCTCCTTTGCCTTCTCGACGCACTTCCTCATTAACCTGTCATTGTAGTTTTCCATCTATTCTCTGCGCTGATCAAAATTTCATAAGCTGAATAAGAAACGTGTAAATGTAAACAACATAAATCCAGAACAAAAACAAAACACAATTATGCTAAATACTGTTGTTTTTGTCAGCTTATATTTATCTTGTACAGTTGTGGTTTCAATAGCTTGGGATTGTTTTTCCCTCTGTCGTGTAAATGTTTGCGCTAGACTGCTTCCTCTTTGTTCTTACTTTATATCCTCATTCATCTCCAGATTTGCTCTCACGGTTGCAAAACCGCACATAAAAAGATTGTAGCTAATCTCAAATCCACTCAGTTGATAATCTCTGAAGTGCTCTCTGTTCTCAGCAGGGACTTCCAGTCTACTTGAGACACAAAAATGCTGTCATCGTACCTGCACACATCAAAGATGAGGAAATAAACATGTAAATCAAAAGCTCCAGTTGCTACAGTTATTAGCGGGACGTTTCCGGATGTGTACTCTGTAGAATTTGTAGTAAAATGTCTTTGTTTGGTAGCTTTCCAGTCGCTGTCCGTCTGAGACGCCAAACCTACCTAATGTTTCTAATACACAAATGCGAATTGAATCCAGCATACAGTTAACACAGTGCTCTGCCTATTAACTCCTACATACTAATGAATTAGCGTGGAGCCCCGCCTACATATTCATTAATTAGCGTGTGCATATTAATACGTCTCGTATGGGTTGGTTTAGAGTCTAGAAATGTGTTAGATGGGCGCGTGCTGGTTTTTGGGAGGATCGTCTCATTGTCGGCGTCTGGCACCGTCGCTAGACCCTTCATGCCAATGGAAACCCCTCCTTCCCAAGCGATTGAGTGTGTGTCTATGTGTGAAACTGGAAGGAGGGGGACCTCCGTTTACAGATGGGCCGACCAGACGGACAGGCGGCATTGTGGGCCAAGCTGGATGGCACCTCTTCTGAATGCAGATGCCACGGCAACTGGAAAGCGCGAAGATGAGCCTGATGTGCAGTAGGGTGGAAGGACTTTCAGGAGGATGTTATGGAGACATTATGGTGATGTTTATGGAGCAGATGTTAGGGTCTCTGTGTTTGACATCTGGGCTTTTATGAGGATGGTGAAGGCCAATGTAATCACAGTGGAGAGGTTGTTTTGAGAGCCCAGATGTTTGTCCAGCCATGGTGCCAGAGGTGTTATTTGTGTGTGTAAGCGTGTGTGTGTGTGTGCTTCTCTTGCAGTAAATTAACTTTGTCGTACGACAGTCCACTTTAAACCTGGACAATAAAACATTAGGACATAAAATGTACACAAGTATCTAGCTCAGCACGAGGCCTCCACTGGACATCTCAGCTTAAGGTGATGCTTATCTTTAAGGCAAGCTGTTACTTTTCTTTAACTTCTTTCTTTAACTCCATCTGTCCCTGTTTTCTTCTCTCTGTGAACTTCATAGGGTTTGGCAAATTAATTTCAATTAGAAAAGTCCTCCACTAATTTAAGAATTCCTCTCAGTGAACCTCAATTTAGCAACCTGAATTTCATGACCTTAGATCTTGTGAATTAGCTTTGAGGAAATGTTTTCCAAAAGTCCTGTCTTTTAGCAGACACATGCATCTCGAAAATATCTCTCTTGGACATATCCAAATCTTTGTCTCATTCTCTCGCCATACCTTTCACTTGATTAGAACAAGGAGGAAGCAATTTTCTGAGGTGTAATATGTATGATTAATGTTTTTCTTCCTCTTCTTCTTTGAAATTGCACATTTTCTCTTTATCTTCCTGTCTGTCCAAGCAACAGTAGTCTATCAGGTGGAAAATTGCATTTCTCCAAGTGTCTTTACACACCGTCTGAATAAACAGAACAAATAACAGTGATCTAAACCACCCTGCGGGTGTCACTTAGATCTCCGTCATCTACATTTGTGCTCCATTTTAGGCCATTATAACTACAAAAACACCGTCTTCACAAGGCAAGACGGCAGATGACTCCTAAATCAAGTTCCTCACGATGCCTATCATCCTGTCTCCCACCCCCAGCTATCTTTTCTCTTCTTCCTCCCCTCTCATTCTCTCATCATTCACCATCATCCCCCTTTTTTGCCTCCAATTTGATTTTTATGAAGTGACCGCGACCATGACAGCTGGTGAATCGCTCCTCCATTATTAGATCTCACAAAACAAGAAGAAGGACTGAAAAGAGCGAGCAATGCGGACAGAGAAATTAAATAAAAGCAAGCGCTCTCTTCCTGGTCACAGCTCGGCAGTTTCTGATTAAATTGTAAATACGTAATGTTGCTCAAAGGGGTGTGCTGTGGTCGCCCGCTTTAGTAAGTTGGCAAATGAAACTTATCTTAGGTTCGAGGCCCCCCCAAATGTTTCATTTTTTTTCAGCTGTAGGCAAAGAGGAAGGCTATTTTCCATCTATCAGTATAACAGTGCCACTGTCAAGCCCCGTTGAACATGATGAGAAAAAGAGAGTAGATATGAAGCCGCATGTGGTCTTTGAAGCAGATCGGAGTATCTGTGTATTCACTAAGAGACCCATAACCATTACAGCACAAACCCCCTCACTCCCGCCAAACGCCCACCCTGCTGCGTCCACACAACAGCTAACATAGCCTGCGGATGAGACGAACTCTGTTCCCCCCTTACCACCCCCTAAAAAACCTTCAGAAGCATAGGGACCCACTCTCCCTCATTAAAAAAACAACAGCCATTAATACTGGATGAGAAGCAGGGAGGAAGAGGGAGCGAGAAGGGTGATTTTAGCAAAAGGGTGTTGCGCTCCATTACTGAGCATGCGTGTCTTTCTCACAGGCTTTTGTTTGGCTTCTTTCATAGATACACTGATGCAGTCCACTGCAAAGCAGTTGATCTTATACCTCGATCTTTTACACCTTTACAGATGGTACAGTTGTCTTCACTGTCCTCGAGTATGTTGACCTGTAGAGCTCAAGCTAATGTTCTGTTTATTCTAGAATTAATTAAGCAAAATTCCTCCAGTCAATGCAAAGATCTGCATTGACTCCTAAGAGACTCTCTCTTCAATTTCAACTTAGTCTGTGAAAATTTTTAGTGACAGGACACTATAGATAATCAATGCCTTTGATAGCAAATTAACTCTAGTCATTGATGCACCAAAACTAATGATCCCACAATGCAACACTTTCACAACCTGAAATTGATTTTTTTTTTCTTTCATGCATTTCACATACTTTTTTGGCTTTTATTTTTGCATTTATTTTATTTAATTTCATATAAACAGCTTATTTTTAGACTAATCAGAGGATTTTTTTATTTGAATTCTTTTCTTAAACACCTTCTTTTTTTTAGGTATCATCTTATTTTTAATTTTTTCAAGATATTACTTTTTTCAGACGGTGCATCTTGCATAGTGATTTTCCCCCTAATTTTAAACATAAACCTCATTAAATGTGTTATTTTTCTTATTTTCTTACAGTCTAGAAACTGTCAGCCTAAGGAGTTATTTGTATGATCTGAGAGCTGAATTCTTAACTAGCTGCTCAGAAGTGTGTATGTTTGTGCATGCATGTATTAGTGTTAGCATAATGCCATTATTTAGTGTGATGCAGAGCTCTGGGGGCAGTAGGGGTAGACGGTGGTGCTGTAGCCCTGTAGCAGGGCTCTGTCTGTTGGGATCGCGTTGGGCTGCAGGCCCAGGTCTCTATGAGGTGCTGTGGGACTCATAGAAGGGTAGTGGATGCATAATGAATGCTCTAGTCCACAGGCTCTGTACACAGCATAATTAGCCTCATCAAAGGATGAAGCCATAAGCAACAGAGCGTCTTCTTGCATGTCGAGTCTTAACTAAAACAAAGCCACCATTAGTCACCTACTCGGCATGAGCCATGCACGTTCCATTGGGATTCCTGCAGTGGTATTGTTTACTTGTTCCTAGAAATTCTTCCTAAAATTGCTTCTGTAAAGTCTGTTTTTCTGTTGCAGAATGTCTGGAAGACACAAAGGGTAGGAAGAGTAGAATAATGAAGTGGATCATGTGCACTTTACTGTCTAATTGGTAGTGAATGCCATTGTGTCTAATTGCATAAAGTAGAACTTTGTCACCGCCAATGGTTTTAGTCAGCCCTACCCTGAACCTTAACTCTAAGACAAGAGTGTGCAGTCTTGCTCTTAGAGGGCCAATTTCATGCAGAGTTTAGCTCCAACCTGCCCCAACACACTTTCCTCATTGTTTCTAGTAACCCTGAAGACCTTGGTTAGCTGGTTTAGCTGTGTTTAATTCATATTTGAGCTAAAGTCTGGAGGACAGTGGCCCTTCAGGAGAAGAATTGGTGACCCCTGCTCTAGGGTTAGGCAAAGCTGGTTTGTAATCTCTCTCTCCGAAATGATTTTCTATGTGCAGTTAAATCCAGCGCTAGGTGAAATCTCTATCCAGGGAAACGTCCAATGGAAATCGAGTAAGTAGACAAACAAGAAGGGCTTGAGGAAAGATAAGAAATATCTTTTGTAGTTCTCCATCTGTAAATGTTTGACCTCTGTGTAGCAGTTAACAGTTTTGGTATTGGCTAGAGAGTCCTAAAATGCAAGACCACGTCTCTCTCCCTCTCTCATCGTTTCCTCACCTAGCAGCCATACCTTCAAGAAAAAGGTCAAGGTTGCACCAGAGCACCTTAGCGATTTGCTTCACGCTGAAATAGACACATTATATTGTATGTATCTTCGAGGGTCTGCGTGTGTGTGTGTGTGCACCTTACCCCACTTCAGACCAGAGCATCAGCAATATATTCCAGAAAACAGATCCCTCCTTTTGCCTTGTTTGTGTGATTGGGATTTATAGGGTCTTCCTATGTGTCTTTGAGAGTGATACATTAGTTGTATACCTTGAGCCAGCTTTAAATCTGTCCAATCCCCATTCATTTTCTTCTTTCCTGCGTGTAAGATGGTGGTTCCTCATTAGACCTTCTGTGAGCTAATGACTGCTGTCTCTGCTGAAAAGGTTCCAGTATGGATTGCCTGTGTCCTCTATTGAAAGCCCCAGGGCTCTGGACCATGTGCCGCCCTGACACCAGTAACTCCCCTGAGGGAGGACAGCTCAGCTACTGGCCTTCCTGTCAGAAGCTGGAGCCACCTCACACGCTTGCTTAACTTAGCAAATAATTCACCTTTAATGCACACACAAGTCACTGACACATCTATCCGATGTTTGTCTTTTTTTCATCTGCATAAAAAGTGCTAAAATTTGCTGGATATTAGAACAACATTCAGCAGATTCATCTGAAACATTTAAAGTAGAATGCAGTGATTTCCAGATGATGAGCACTTTTTACAGATGTCTTGAAGATGTGTGTGTGCTTACAGGGCAATCATACTTTACTTTAATTCATATATTGTGTTCCTTCAGCAGAAATATGATGATGGACATAATGTGTCACCTATGTGTGGTACCTGTCATATTAGTTCATTTCCTATCTCTGTGTAATGGTGTGTGAGTGTGTGCATTATGCCAAATGTAGACACACATCAAGGATTAACTTCATCTTCGAAAGGGTTAAATAATGTAGTTTATCGCACATGTGAGACTCCGTCTGACTGTCGTTGTGAGTGAAATCGCTATTGACAGCGGCACAGAGCTGATAAGAGAGGCTTAGTCGCTAATTACTGCATGGCACTGTCTGTTCCAGTCAATGAAGACATCCCTCTGTCTCTCTCTCTGGACTGGACCCTCTGCTTTTTAGGGAATTGTAGATTAGCCCGCATTCTTTGCCTCTCTCTCCATCCTCTTCACTCACTCATCAACTCGTTAAATGCAAATGTGCTCATTTGTTTGTAAGGATGGCAGGCTTTAGCATCCCTCCAGTGTGTTATGTTTGGTTATCTGTGCTACAGTGTCTCTGCTCTCGCTAATCTCCAAACATTAGATTACTTTCTGCTAATTAAAGTGACTACAGAGCCAAGTAGGTGATGGAAAGAGAGGCAGCAGAGAAGTGATTGAAAATACCTTAATTTTTCTTTCTCAGAACATAGCGTGGATAGATTAGCATGACTAGGTTAAGGGGATGAACAGCTCTGATTGTGACCGTTCTCGACTTTCTGTCTGGTACAGTCGATAATAGTGGTTGTCTCATTAGACACTTCTGGGAATATGATTCAGGGAGTTCATGGATACATCTTTTAGCCAAGCCTTCCTAGCAAACCCTGCTGGAAATGGATAGTAGCTGGGTTTACATTGTGTTTAGCTAGTAAAAGCTTGTCATTATTGGTCATTAGCTCATCTTAGATAAAGTATCCTAGGTCATCTTGGTTTGAGCACCCTAATCTGATATAAACTGATATGTAAGGGAAATATTACTTGTAATAACTTGGAGCTCAATTTTAGCATATGAGATAATGAAGACTTCTCAGCATGTACTGCAGTGTTTTGTTGGACCAGGTCATACCATTATCAGACCTTGCAGGTCTAATAAACTGCAGATAAGGGAGTTTTAGCTCAAGCTGCTGTTGAGGAGCTTACGACTTGAAATGGTGCGTTTCTATGGGACTGTTACCAGCTTGAGCTTAGCTCACATTTTTAGCGAGCCGGGGGAAAGAGGGAATGAGACTGCTGAGATCAGCAGCACAGAGTCACTATAAGTGAAAGGAAAGGAGAGAGCTGTGCAGAAATTGCTTATAGATTTATTTTTGTCAAAATTGGAAATGGCGCCTGTGTGTTTTTGTCACTTCATCCTCTCTCTCTCCTTCAAGTTTTAAACCCTCTACATTTTTAGTATTATGCCTAAATTTATAAACTGTATGTGTGTGTGCTACTTTCAGCAGAATGTGTTAAATAGAGGGTAAATGGCAGTGCGCACACACACTCTTATGTTTGACAGCGACGGGGATAAATGTCACTCGTGACAATGTGTGTGTCGTGCCAGAAAGATGCCCTTTTCCACGACGTCCCCCCTACAACCCCTCCAGCACGCTCAGGTCTCAATATGGTGTCAAGTGCTGGGACCTGCACATCTATATGCATGTTCACACCTT
>JAFVLL020012925.1:0-10285 GCA_021397915.2 Tor tambroides | reverse complement strand
AATCATCTGTCCAGCTGGCGGACCCACTGGTATACACACTTTCTCACACACACACACACACACACACACACACACACACACACACACACACAATTGCAGTTCACAGAAGGCATTCTGGCTCACAGCCTACAAGCTGTTTAGGGGGAGGCATAATTACAACTCTCCACTCTCCTCCATTTCAGTCTCAGGGCATCCATAGCGAGTTCTCTCTGAACACATATGAAGAACACCCAGAGAATCTGCTGTCTGAACTCTCAGCTGGAAACTGCAAACCCAAATGTCTCCAGACGGCATCTTTTCAGCATTTTTTCTGTCCCTCTCACTCTCTCCAGTGGTTTACATTGCTCTGCCATTCGTCATTTTTCTTTCTTCCTCACATCTGGATGCGTAGTGGGGTACTGATGCGTTAGAGGGGGATATTTTCATAGGAAGTGTTTGAAGATGAACGTTGTCTGGAAGCTGTATCTCATCTCTCGTTATTCCCCACCCCCTTTTCCTTAAATCATGAGCGGACCATTCCACTCTACTCTAAACAAGCTCTCCTCCATCTGATGAAGAACAATGAACTCTTTCACTCTTTTTTTTTTCTCCCTGTGCTTCCCTCTCATCACTTGATTCGTTCCTATAAACATTCATTTCTACAAGGTGTGTTTTATCCGAAGAGCAAATGAGAAAATAATTGACGTTGCAGAAGTAATACAGAGCGCTAATTTTTCTAAAGTAACACCGTCTGACAGCCAAGGGAGGGAGGCAGCGTCTCTTTTGTCTCCTTTGAGCTCATTGTGTTCTCATTAAGATACCGAAGTGTGGCATGAATGTGAAGGGGGATAATGGCAATATATATGCAAAATATCAAGTGAGAGGAGGCAGTGCTTCAGTGTTGCTGTGATTGGCTGATTACCCTGTCAATGCAATAGTGCCTGGCTACAAGTAGTCCGCAAAACACGTGGGGGATGCAACTCAGTCATTACTTTTGGTCACATATGAAACAAAATTATCTGAAATTATAAGGTTTACTGAGGACTTCCTAACTAATGATTTAAATAGACATTAACTTTGAGTTTTAATTATTAATTACAAAAAATCTACAGGAAGCTATTCAACATTTTCAGAAATTCTCTAACTTTTTACTTTTTTTGTGTGTGTGTGTTTATAAATTCTAAAATAAATATTATAGTCTTGGATTGTGCGTTGATAGTCTCAAGTGTACAAAAAAGTGTAACATAAGAAGCCTTTAAGCCTTTTTTTTTTTTTGAAACTTCAGAAGGAAGAGGAACATGAATTTACACAGGATTATGGAAACCCAAATCCAGAGATGCACCACTGATTTCAACAGTGTTTATTGTGGAATAATAGAAGCCACTCTTTCATTAAATTCCTGTTCCAATACTCACTTTTTGTTCTGCATTCCTTTCTGTATGTGTTTCTCAGCTCTTTGCTTTTGCTGATGTGGCTGCTGTGACTGCTATAATGAAACAAAGCTGTGTATTTGTGTTTTGTCACAATAAACGAAAGAATAGCTGGTGAATGTTTTAAAGAGGTCTGTTAGTAATTAAGAGGGTGATGACACCACGTTCAGGGCTGAGTTATTGGTGATAACTAAACGGGGTGAAAAAGCTCAAACTTTATGATGTCTATAAACCAAAACAGACTCATCCATATACAGGGGTGTCAGGCGCACTTTTATTTTGATGGGGCACAGGGGCGGTTCTGGCTCACTTGGTGACTGAGAACAGATAATAAAAATGAAAAATACTCTTTTAACTATTTAGTAGCTCTTTATGTGATATATCTACCTACTAATGTGTACAACTCAGATGCATATAATGTAAAATGTTTTTTTAATTCACAAATGGTAGCCCATACACCGTACAAACTTTATATGATGCAGACAGCATAGAAGTCGTAACTAAAATTGACCAATCAGAATGAATATTCAAAGAATGCACCGCCGTTTTCTTCCATCCAAATGTGGCCCAACAAATGTTTGAAAATGTTTAGACAAAATACCAATAGAATAGAAAATTAATGAAGAACCTCAAAACATGTGATACTAAACGACATGTATAAATCTGCCATAATGAAGGAGTGGAGAATGGAGTTTCTTCATGAAGAGGTGAGTAGATGTTATATGGAATGAGGCTCTCCATTCATGTAGGCCTATAAATGTTTCTAATGATCATAGTTTGTATATAACGTTGTGAGATTTAACCTGTTTATTTAGTATCATATATAAACTAGTTTGTAATCAGAGAGATTATAAAGCGTCATTAATCATCAAGACTGTTTTGTGCAATTGCCATAACGTCAACAAACATATAAAATGAAACGCGCTGCCCTAGTTGGGACAATATTGATTTCATTATCTTTTTCCCTGAAATATTTCCTCAGGACCACAACTTAAGACTACAGTTTGAAAATTCTACTGAATCTAATGTGTGAGACAGCACAACCACTGAAGTCCGATTACAGATTACAAATTATTTATGAGCCGGTACTTTTCAATGAATCAAAAAAACAAACTGATTGACCAGTGTAGCTCTTTTCCCAAAAGAATAAATCTTTTTAAGCAGGTTCTTTTAGTAAATCAAAATCATAAAGCACAACCAGTGCAGAGTAGTGTAGACTGGTTTTCAAACCAATGATTGTTATGAGCTGGTTCTTTTTAGTGAATCAAAAACTAATGCCTCAAATGAATGATTTCAGTGAGTCTGTCAATCAAGCACATACTGCTGACTGTGTGGAGACTCAGTGGAGTCTTACAAAAGTGCTAAATTTACTTAAGTTACTAAAAGTATACAAGCCTTTTGCAAAAATTGTTTTCAAATTCATGTTTAAATAAAATTGCATTTCTCTGTTCCATTTTTTATTTCCTAAAAGAACTAAAAAAAAAGATTGTTAATGGAATTGGAATAGTTAAATTAAACAGTTTGATATCCATCACTATAAGAGCAATATGAATTTTAAGGTTTTATATTTATTTTTGAAATTGAAATTAAAAAAATCACTTGACTCAAAAATCTAAATGCACGTGCAAACTGAATAAGTGTGAAGCTTATTATGGCCTCGTTTTCTTTCTCTTACATTCTGTCTTTGATTTTCAATGGCTTGTGTCAGGGGCCCACAAGGATATTGTGGTTTTTCTGCTGAACTCAACAAAAAAGGTTTACTTTCTGCAGGCCAGTGTGTACGTGAGGTCATGTGCTTGTGTGTCTACTATGAAAGATAGAGAGAAAGAAATAGCAAACAAAAGTAATTGATGGCACATCTGTGGATTCTGAATGGTGATACCATTCGTCTACCCTTCTGGGAGATGTAGCTCTGACAACCAACTACCAACCACTACATTCCTATTTTTCCAGAGAGGCCATCGCTTGCTCTTAGAGCACCCATGAGCATATGTCCAAACAAAGCCAGCTGTTGTGCTTTAGTGCAGTTATATTTTTGTACTGACATGGTACCACTGCTTATCTTCTTTAAATAACGTTTGCAGGGCTTTTAGGATCATTTTTGTGGTCTCATTGCAGCACTTGGTTTCTGTTTTGGTTGAGAAACGGAATGCATTCCCCAGGCCTCAATAAAATTTGATTTGTTCCACTTGAGGACGAGTAGTTAATGAAGTTTGGGTTGAATTTAATGTAAGCATGACTATTTAACGGTGTAAAGTGGAAAATTCCTTCTCTTTTTTGTTCCTTGAAACTTTACTGAATGGAATGAAACAAGGAATACAAACAGTTTTCTTATCTTTACACATCTAGTAAAACTGCACCAGGAGGGCACAGTAAAAATTAACTGCCAATGAGAAAAATGCAAAGCATGTGAGAAGTGGAGTGTATGGTATAAGGCATGCATGCACTCCCTTCCTTTTTTTTTTTTTTTTTTTTCTGGCCTCCCCTCTGTCAGGGGCAAGATGGGTCAGGCATCGCAAGCACATGATGTTTAGAGGGAGGAGGAGAGACTGGCTGAGAGGGAAGGCATCCCGCTTCGGGAGATCACAGGATCTGTGGGGTGACTGAAGGATAGCAAATCACTGATCTGATAGTGGAGGGGAGTTGAGGGAGCATTTATCATCAATCTGAATCTTACTGATTTGTGTTTCGAGTCCACTGGAGGCCATTGGCTGCATTTAGTGATTAATGTGGTTGTCTCATGACTAAAATAAAAAAGTTGGAATTTTAAAGGGCAAGAGTACGTATGAGAGAAATAGTGAAGAATAAAGGACCATTCATACACAGCATGTGTATTTATTACATTTGTTCATTGTGAATAAGATTGTGAATAGAAAAAAATGGATTTCCATAGAATAAGAATTTTTTTTTTTTTTCTTTTTTTTTTTTTCATTTGAGTTTAATGTATAGACATAAACCTGATCGCTTTTGAAAGTCAAGTAGTTATATTGATGCACAGATACAATGTGAACAAATATTAAGCAATCAGACGGAGTTGTAGTTCATAATAGTGTTCTTTTATTTCTCTCATGCACAAAAAAAAAAACCTCATACAAACTTGATACAAACCTGCTTTAATTGAATAATATAGCAACTTTCCCCAGCACTTAATGGATTTAATCTTAGATAATTACCACAGATATTTTTGCTGTTAGCATTCAGTGATTAAATTAGGTTAAATTGGTTTCATTTTATTGTCTTTGAAGTTTCTTTAGAAATGTAAATGTTATTGCTGTAATTTTGTTATTACAGGACCATTTTCAAATATAAGTTTTATAATAGCTTATTTTTAACTCTGACATTACAGACCTGTTAATTATATTCTGTGGTTGTTTGTGTGTGCGGCTCAGGTATACCCTTCATTATGGGGATGGCAATATCCAAAATCCTTGTCCTTGTGGGGACATATTTTGGTCCCCATGAGGAAAACTTGGGGTTATAAGCTTATAAATCATAATAAGTAATGTTTTTTGAAAATCTAAAACAGCAGAAAGTTTATAGCAGAAGCAGAGGGGTTGGTTGCTATGGATAAACTGGTATTACACTCTGCCTTAGTTTGTGAATAGACCTTTAATTAGTGTAACAGCATGCTCATACCAAACTGTGTTAAGAATCAATTGTGGGTGTGCTTCAGGTGAGGAGTATAGTTGCTTCCTACAGCAGCATTCCACATCGATCACTTATGAGGCTCCATTTCAGTTTTTTTTTTTTTTGGTTTCTTTCTTTTCTTTAGTTAGTTACTCATTAAGGCATCAGCAAAGCAGTTTTTTTTTTTTTTTTTTTGGCACAGACACAGAATAGGGGACATGAGGGGAGGCAAAATATCACTTGCAAGTAACATCAGTTTCTGTTCTTACTACTGATGGCAAAGAGTGTGTGTGTGTGTGTGTGTGTGTGTGTGTGTGTGTGTGTGTGTGGAACACTCTGTACCATGGCAGGTCGAGTGGTCAGGAAATGTCATTTTTACCAGTAGTGGCTATTATAACATGCCATCTAAAAATACACCCTCTCCACCATTGCCTTTGCCTGTCTGAGCAGAAACACATCTGCTGCTCCTCTGCAACAGCAATAATGTGTGAATCAGTGATACTGTATGTTTCCTCATCATACAGATATTAAATTTCATGCAAAGGACATGGCGAGAGGAATTTCATGCCATTAGAGCTGTTACAGTGGAATTGTTTATACTGAAAGAGCTCTCTCTTTAAATGTGTTGTTCAGATGTTGTGTGCTGAGGCATCAGACTCTTTTTAACATAACTTGCCTCATAACCACAGCGCTAACCTTCTAACCACAATCTAAACATAAGTAAGTTCTTGCTTGAAGTCAGCTACTTTTGTGGGTGTTTCTTTAACTGATGTGTCAGAGGTTGATTTTTGTGAAACCAAACAGATTAAAACTTCCTTTCCATAAAGGTTACAATAAAACTGTCCTGGAAACTTTTTGAACACTTCATCTTTTATTATTATTTTTTCAAAAGTCCTTTTATTAGTTACCCTTGTTCTGGACAATCTTTCTGTCTTTAACTATGAAAATCCATCATAAAAATATGAACATTACATTTTTAGAACTATGATAATTGAAACATAGAATGCATTAATCATAAATCATTTCAACATTTATTGTGTGAAAATGATTTTAATCTTTTTATTTATTTATTTTTTACTCAAATTGAGTTGTTTTACATGATGACCAATTTTTTTCTCTAATAGAGTTTTATCAAAAGTGGTAACCAAGGAGACAAAATATTTTTATATTGGCATTTCTAACAGTGTAAATATGTCTTTAAGTTACATAAAATTCTTGCTATTAAAAAATATCCTCACAATTTTAATCCAAAAATGCTTCAAATGGCATCCACACCACAAAGTGAATAGTGATTTGAGATGTGGTGGAACTGACATTCCAGACAAAAAGCACAAGAATGACAATTCTTTTTCACCATATGGTGTATAAGATGCCAACTACATTTAAAAAGTCATTGCTTCACTCTCATTTCCATTATAGAATGCCATATACAACACAGCATTTGAGATGGTGGAAATGACACGATGCTGAAAATGTTCACAACTTATGTAACTCACAGGAAAAAAAAAAAATCTCTTTCGTAAAGGTCCACAGGGCCAAAAGTAACCAGAAGAAGCACCCACATATGTGTGTGTATGTGCACATGTTTGTGGAGTCTGTGCTTAAAAGTTCCAGTTCTGTCAATGAGTCATTTCTTTCTCTTTCCGTCTCTCTCCCTGTCTCTCTTTTGCTGTGCAGAACGAAATGAGAGAAAAAGACTGAGAAAACCTGCTGCTGTCAAATGTACCTGTGCTCTCCCATGAGTGGAGTCTTGCAGTGTGTCACTGTGTCTCTCACTTTCCCCAACAACATCTCACCAGTTTTATAAAACTATATTCAAAGAGTGTCACACTGCAGGACATCTGCAAGACACGTGAAAGGGAGAAACAGAGCAGGAGAAACAAAAACGAAAGAAATGGGAATGAACGTCCAACTGGTACAAAAAAGCATATACATAAACTATGCATGTTGCTGCTTACTGCATACTGTGAAGTACTGGTAAATTAAAAAAAAAATAATATGTGAAACAGTATGAATTATGCAGTGAGAAAGTCAAATTTCAAAGATGAAGGTATAGTACAGTGCAGTGCATTATGTGATACAGTACTATGTTGTATATTGCACATTCTACTAAACATAGTAAATCATTTAGGTTTTCAAAATGCTTGAAAACACAAAATATCCTTCATTTCCATGTAGTTATACAACATGTTTCTGAACAGACTTTACAAAATGAAGACAGTTACTACAATTCAGTTAAGACCACATTAAACTATTTCAGGCATGCTACTATCGTCTGTTCTTGTATTTCTGCGTGACCTACCTTTTTGTTTGTGTGCGATGATATACAGAGCTCAAATGTCACAGATGGCAATTAAACTTTTGTACAACATTGTTCCACAGCAACAAGACATGCTAATTAATAATTAAGAATTTTTGCACATAGCTTGTTTGTTCACACTTTAGATGTCTCAAGTACAATGAGCTATAATGCAGAGAAATAATTTAATGATCTTGGAAAAGATATGCACAGACGTTTTGTTATTTTGCCTACCATTTTGCTAACTTCAACAACTCACCCTTTCTTCAAAACTCTGCTGGGAGGTGCTGCAACCATCTGGGTCCAAAAAGCAGAATAGCTAGTATTGCAAGCAAATTAAAAACTAAAAGCAGACCATAGACTATTATGTCATTTAAGTTCATATACATCCCAGATGCAGTTGGTAAAGAAATGGTTGCACGCTTGCATCACTCTTAACACTGCCGTGCTCGCAGGGACACCAGCTCACCAATTTAATTAGTCCGCCTGGCTAACATCATGTTCAAGTAACACAGCCCAAGCGTAATTGGCTTGAGGGTAGCAAACAAACAAGCAAAACACAGCTCAGCATTAGCCATCTGATTCAATTGTTTAATTAGGACATGCGTTCCAGCAAACACAAATTTCTCAGAGGAATGCCCATAACTCGTAGCTCATGCTAAACTACCAGCGCAGCCTACTCATCTACTGATCATCTCCTATAAGGCTTTAAGATACTTTAAATCTAATAGAACGTACAGTAGAAGCTTGGTGTAGAACTGGGTGTCACTCTTTCAAATTGCTGATAAATTTAACAACAATTACAAAAAAGCATGTAACACATTGAGTTAAACATGCAATTTGGAAGTAGAAAAAATGTAAATACTATTTTTGGTAACACTTTACTCAAAGCCTTTATGTATAATGCATTATAAAAGTATTTTAATGCATTAATTATGCCCTGTAATGTACCTTATGATGCATTGTACAATTTCATGAATAATTGTAACCACAGTTAATAGTATACGTCATAATATTTATCAATTTATTGTTACGCTATGCATTTTAAATGTGGTTATAATTATTTACAACAAGATATAATGTAATACAACACACATTATGAATAGTTATAATGCATTTTAAAAACCCTTTATAATGCATTATACATAAAGGCTTTAAGTAAAGTGTTACCCTATTTTCTTGTAAAACATACTTTTGTCAGTTCTACAACCAACAAGTTTAAGCAAGCATAAATGATTTTAGGACTATTATTGTGGTGTGTTATGGTTCAGGTTATGTTTTGCAAATGTAATTGTGTGTGTGTTACACATTTGGATGTTTCAGTTTTTCTTCTCAGTGATGATTCTGAATCATTAGATTCTTCAAAGCAATAACATAAGTAAAATTATGATACATACACTGTAAAAAAGATTGATTGATTGATTGATTGCATAAATTGAAAACAGAACAAAATATACTTCCATTATTTACTGTATGCTAAGTGCTATTTTAAATTTATTATTTAAATATTAAATGTATTTATTTAATTACTTATTTTGCATTACATTAGTGCAAATTAAGAGAGGATATGGGCTTAATTGCCATGAAACTAATCTTAGTCTTAATTTTCCGACAAACAGATATAATGTTCTTTGTGCAGAATAATTCTGTTTCTTTCTTTTCATTTTGACTGAAATATGACCTAGACATTTTCTTGAGAGATGAGATTCATGCCTCTCTAGTAAATGAAGAATCAATTTCAGTTTCTGCACAAACTGTAGAATGTACAATAAATACAATGAAGGAAGGAATAAATAATTGCTGATTTATTATTTACATACATTCGAGGTTGTCAAGAGAAAGTTCAGTGCATTTATCTGTAAATGTCTTGTATCAAATCATTCACTTATACACAGGGCAATTCAGCTATTTATATGTCTGTTTCTCATTCAACCACCACAGGAAACCAAGCAATGAACATGTGTTATCGCTTTCCCTGTGTCTCTCTCTTACAACAACACGTGCACATTGATCGCCTCTCCATACCTTTGTCTCCTCTCCTTTCTTAAGAGATCAACTCATGAGTAGCTTAACATAAAAGTATTTATAACTGATCGATATAAGATAGCGATAAACTTTGCTACTGATATTACAATATTTAGTCCTTCTCTTTTAATTTAACTCCAATTGTTAGATTAAAAGCAAAGTTAAACAATGAGTTGCTGTGTTTTTCTCTTTTGATTAATGAATTCAACCATATGAAATGCAGCTTTTGCTCAAATGGTCTTGGAAAGATGAGAAAAACTGCTTCCAGCATGAATGAGAGAGCCAGAGAGAGAGAGAGATAGATGGAAAGATGGAATATTAATACCACTAGCATAGATAATGTGGCTAATTACCGTGGCAGAGACTGCAGCCAAGTATTATATTAGAAACGGCACTAAATTCAGAGACTGTACACGTACACACACACGATTGTGTACATTCATGCTCAGAAAGCACTGCCAAGAGGCCGATCACATCTAACTAAGGGCATGTGATGCTTCCAAGCACATCTGTACACAGTTACAGCACATTTCCACACTAGTGCGATTAAGAACTGTCAGTCAATTATATATGTGTGCACATTTTCACAGGAAAAAAAAAAAAAACTTGTGCAAAGTCAGCTTAAATTCACCCCAAGTTTGGCTCCAAAACGTTATCTTTTTTTAACAAGGAAACTAGATTTAGTTTCACCTCGAAGTTATGTTTTTGTCTAGATGTACTGAGGAGTGAGTGTGGATTATTCCTCTTCAAGAACCCATTCTACATTAACTGTCATCATGTTGACTCACTATACACCATCTTCACAAAATGAGAGAAATAATGAGGTATGTTTGCGAGAGGAAAAACAGATTCACACTTGGAAAGTTTAAACCCCTATTTTGCCTCCAGAAATCTTAGATGTTATGTAGTGTTTCTTCACGCTTAC
>JAFVLL020012924.1:0-16805 GCA_021397915.2 Tor tambroides | reverse complement strand
ATTGGTATGGATTTCATATTAGTGTGCACATGTATTTCATATATATATTTTGAACAACCAATAGTATATATGTATATGTGAGTAATTTATAGGTGTATATGCACGTGTTTTATGTATGTATTGATAAGCGAAGTTTGATTTAAATCCTACGTGGTGCCTCATAGACACAGTCATAGCTGACAATATTAGTTCAACTAGAATTTAAAATTTTTTGCCAATGCAATGTGCGCATGGTTGCCAGAGGGCTGCTGTATGGCTTCTTAAGCCTTATTCGGACAGTAAATGTTTCTCATGGGGAAGTAAGTTATTTTCACCATTTACAGGGGGTAGTCTGTGATTTCATTGCCGCACGAATCCAGAATGTCAGTGTTTTTCTCTCACCACCCGCGTAAAAATGCCCGGCCAAATTACCTACTGTTTTTTGACAAACACCAGGGTTGTGTGGTAATTTAATTATACGAATCCACATTTTTAAGTTTACAAGAACAAATCAATTCAGAATTCAGCCTTTAAATCCTTTTTGACCACTGCCGAACACCGTACAGTAACTGTTGTACATATTTATTTCTGAAATGCTGGAAAGTATTTACACTGCTTTACCACAGCGAGCGGGAGCAAAAAGAGAAGAGAAGAAAAGCACGTAAACATTCGAAATAGGTCTTTATAATGGCAGAAGCAGGTATGCAATACAGTTTTAAAATGTGTATTATATACAGTTATATAACTATATTGCATATAATTATATAATAGCACGAAGATAGATGCTCAAATATAATAGCGCATCTATTTTCCTATTTTTAAACAGGAGATTTAATCAAATAATAAATAGGATTATATTCTAAAATATGCTTGCAATTATAAGAATACATTTAACATCATAAGTCATTTTTAAATACATTTTACACAATAATAAGAAAAACTGGTAAACTAAATTTATTTTATTTACAGCAGACAGTTATGTGACTAGCCACGTGAGCAGCGCGTTCCTAGGTTCGTAGGATGCTAGGATCACAGAACTCGCTTCCCCACTGTGAATAAATCTCTATACGAATCCATGAGCTTTCTAACTGAGGTGCCATGTAAATTTATTTTTTACAGATGTCCACATGAGAAACAATTACCGTCCGAATCGGGCTTAACCGCCCGTTCACTCCAAGGACGATAACTATAAATATAACTATAGAGATAACGATATTAGCGTCCACACCAGCGAACGCTATCATCTGTTTATTCTAAGCACATGCGCATCTGCCACTTTAAATTCACGAGCTCCTTATAGCAGGATGGATTCTGATTGGATATCAGTGTTTTTATCGTTCATCAGCTGGAAAAAATCGTTCTGAAAGTGATTCCAACGATATTGTTTCTCTTATAGCTGTGGTGTGGACTCTGCTATTCTCTAATATTGAGAACGATGTTATCTTTATAGTTATCGTGCTTGGTGTGAACGGGCATTAAGATGTTCTTAGTGGTTTTTGGTGTGTGGCTATGTAGTTGCTAGGATGTTGTGAGTGGTTACTTACTGGCCCAATCAAAAGAGCCTCTGTGATACACTCCAAGAAAAGTCCATAAAAACAAGGCCAAATGTAATGGGTTAACAAGGAATTTTTGTATTGATTTTTCACAGTTGTTTTACCTGTAGTTTGAATTGTAGATTGCATTGTGTTAACTTAACAGATAATGTCTTGGCAGAAAATTAGCTGTGCTTTTTCCATTTTTCCACAGATTTCTTACTTACAGTGTATTTTGGTCTCTATATATGATTTGGTCCATGTTTAAATGCAAGTATATGGGATTTTTTTTGCCTGTTTTATTGTCCACCAGGCAAAAACCCGTCAGATTACTTTACAGTAACAACTGAAATTTTGAATATATCCACATAAAAAACAGATTCGCAGATTACTTTGTGGTATGTGATTACTTTTAAATGATCTGTAAATATGAATATGTAAAAGCAAGTAATCCAGGGTTATCTTACCAAATCTGTTGGCTGATAAAGGGCAGTCACATCGGAGAGCCGCCACAGGGACTTCTGCCTTCCGTACCAAACCAACAGACTTGTGAAATCTAAAAGTAATAGCAAGATCAGTTTTACTAATTTCCATTTCCTCTTATTAATTTTCGGAAAATTAGTTTTTGTTGGCTAAGATCACTTAAGTCATAACATGCTCTGAAATATGCACAAAAAATGAAGATGACTTCAGGAGTTACTTCATGTTTGGGTGTGCGAGTGAAATGTTTTGGGGAAAACATCTTGATGTCTCATCAAGGAAATCTTATGATGATCATAACCAAATGCTGTTCTGGGAAAAAGTACTATGAGGTTTTATTTCTGTTTTATTGTCGTGCGTGATGGAATAATTCACTTAAATGAGTGTTTCGTTCTCATATCGGCTATTAAACCTATCAGTCATTTTGCTAGCCCAAGGGATACCTTTATAACAGCAATAAGGCAAAAGCCAAGTCATTCTCCAAGTTGTCAGGCCCCTGGCCTCTGAGGGGCCCAGATGAAACATGCTTTAAGCCTTAGGGAGGGTTGATGTAGATCTGACCAGACAGTTTTCTTTGTTCTGCACAAAAGCTATTACACAGCGTGCACAGTGAAAACCTCTTCAGAGGAATTTAAGTCTGTCTATGTCCAAGAGAGAGAGAGAGAGGGTGAGGCGGGGTTAATCCTCTCTTGAAATAACACCTATTTAGAGTCAGGAAGTTATTTTATTTGAGAAGATAAAAGTTCAGACGAAGTACTACAGACAGACTGATAGACAGACATATAGACAGATAGATAGATAATGAAAAATAGATATAACGATATTACAATATAATGACAGACAGACAGATAGATAGGTAGATAGATAGATAGATAGATAATGAAAAATAGATAATGATATAACAATATAATGACAGACAGACAGACAGACAGATAGGTAGGTAGGTAGGTAGGTAGATAGATAGATAGATAGATAGATAGATAGATAATGAAAAATAGATATAATGCTATAACAATATAATGACAGACAGACAGACAGACAGGTAGGTAGATAGATAGATAGATAGATAGATAGATAATGATATAACAATATAATGACAGACAGACAGATAAGTAGATAGATAGATAGATAATGAAAAATAGATAATGATATAACAGCTTGTGTATAATCTGCTGCACCTTCGCATATTATTGTGTGTATATATGTGTACATAACGTAGAATGTGTACATATGGTGTATAATGTGCATTGATAACTGTAAGTATGTCTAATAGTACACTGTGTGTACTGAGTATATGTATGTGTATATTACACATTGTCATATGTATAAGTCTGTAAGTATGTTATGGTAATGTCTATATGTAAATTGTTTCTGCACTGTCTGGAGCAGCTCTCAAGAATTTCACTCACCAAGGCACATGTGCTGTGGTGATGTGACAATAAAAGTGATTTGATTTGACAATATAACGACAGACAGACAGACAGATAGGTAGATAGATAGATAAATAGATAATGAAAAATAGATAATGATATAACAATATAATGACAGACAGACAGACAGATAGGTAGGTAGGTAGGTAGGTAGATAGATAGATAGATAGATAGATAGATAATGAAAAATAGATAAAATGCTATAACAATATAATGACAGACAGACAGACAGATAGGTAGGTAGGTAGATAGATAGATAGATAGATAGATACACAGATAGATAAATAATGATATAATAATATAATGACTGACTGACAGACAGATAGATAGATAGATAGATAGATAGATAGATAGATAGATAGAAGGCTACTGCATGTTTTAATTAGGCTTTATAAATAAGCATGACACACACACACACACACACACACACACACCTGACACTGGACCAGTTGCATCTATTCATCAGTCTCAGCACAGGTGCTTCTCCTTCAGACACGCTGATGACTATCGTCTGAATTACTCTCTCAATGCGCGTCAAAACATCCTGTCTGTGGATGGGGGAGAATTCGTATACAATTATACTGACCAAACAGACCAGAGATGAGGTAAACTAGAAATAAAACCTGATATTTTTGCTCCTGCTATCACCTGCTGATGTCCTCCTGGCGTTTGTCAGCCGTTTCCAGACTCTCGCGCAGAGTGTCTCTTAACTTATCTACTTCAATAAACTGCTCAGCCATTAAAATGAAGAATTAGAAGGACCGTAGACGAAATGGCTGCTAATGTTTTGTCTCGCTGTAGCTGTAGCTCTTGTTTGTTTGTAAATTGAAAACAGTTTAGCGGTTTGCAGCAAGTTAGCTTATTAGCGTCAGAAGTGATGAAGCTATTTAAATAATCGGAATGGGAGATACTTTATGGAAATTGTCGGCCAAGTGAGAAAATAATCGAAGGTGAAACCACCGAATATGCTAAACGAGGTTTTGGTATGTATTTAGTTAAAATAATCTAATTAAAGTGGACCGCTTCAGGCGTGAGCAGATAACGGCTGTGCGCGCGCTGCGCTGTGATATCTGCCGCGCGCGCGATTCGAATCATTAAAGAGAAGCGAGTGATGCTAACTTAGCAGTTTTACTTTATTTATTTATTGCTAGATTTAACAACTTTTCAGACTAGCCTACCACAGCAACTTTTTAAAAAATTTTTTCCAAAAAGCACCTTGCGGCAAATTTAGCTCTTTTTAAAATGTATTTGGCAACTTTTAGCAACTTTTGAAAAGTGACTCAAATGATCAAAAAGCATGCATTTTTCCTCTTTACCACACAAAAAGAAGAAATTATTGAACCACTAACCAGCCAAGCAGCACATCAGTTGGTAGAGAATTGGAGAGAGGTTGCTAGTTCACTTGTTCAATAATAATTGTTCATTTATGATACACCTTACTTGTTAGTTTGTACCTATAATCTGTTAGGTTCAGTTAATCAGTTTACACTGTTGATCTTATCTCAAAAATCGATCTTATCTATATTGTAATTTAAAATACAGGTAAAATACTGGAGAAAAATTAATACAGAAAATTCCTTCATACTAACACAGTACACTGTGCCCTATTTTTTGGACTTTTCTTGTGTAGCATTTACTACCAATACACTCCTTAAAAGTATTGTTAATGTGTAGTTTTAGTTTCGAAAATACATAAAATAGGCTACAAATACAAAATAAAAAATACATAAAATGTGTTTCTAGGCATCACAAATAATATTAAATGTTTATATTATTTTTACGAACAAATCTATATTTCAAATTATATTCTTTGCTGAGATTTGAGTAATTTCAATGTGGATTCTATGCAATGACAGTTTTGTGTCGTGGTAACAATGACGTCATCCAATGATGTCACAGCGTCATTTAGCAACTTTTAGCAACAAAACAACCTGCCTTTTGCACCTTTACGTGAAAATTAGTTGGCAACACTGAGCGGAGTAGCGACTGAAAAAAGTGACCTGTATATTTTTTAAAAATTTTCACCTTTTAGTGTTCCACAGAGGAAAGAACGTCGTAAGGAGGAAAGACTGCAGGTTGAGAACACCATTGTGAAAAAGTAGCTACACTTTAGTATAGATTTAAAAAAATATAGTAGGCTACTTATTATGGAAATAACATACAAGAATATACTTAAGTGTGAAGTAAATGTAATGTTTTCGCACATTTAATGGCATGTTATTTGTAGAAGAAAATGTATTATAGCAAGAGCTGTGTAGATTGCTTACAAACTGTAGTCAGTTACAGTAGGTTACTCATTGTAGGTAATGTATTCTGACTACTTTTTAGATTACTTTATCTAACTTGATTTTAACTTGCCATTAAACATACCATATTGATATAGAGATTAAAAAAGCAAAGAGAAAGAAAATGTAAGAACTGCAGGGGGGTTGTGAGTTGATAAAAAGCTAATAATAAATTAAATCATAAAAATGTAAAATAAATAATTTAAACCCTTGAACACTAAAAATAGAAATATTTAATTTGTTTGCCTGCATGTCAATGTGACCATTAAGCGACATTGAACTGTAAACATGCAAATGCGTTATTAAATTATGTTAATATAGGCTAACCTTAAATAATACATGTCAAAGTGGTTTGGCTGACAAAAGCATTTGGGAACCCCTGGTCTAATTGCTCGAGAGGTGCTTTCTTAATAAATTAAGAATTATTTACTGCCATTGTGTGAATAATATGTAAATATGTAATCCATAAAAAAGTAACTGTAATCTTATTATAAGCATTATGAAATGTAATATACTCTAATACAAGTACTTGGTTTTTGGAATCTGATTACGTAATCCAGATTACATGTAATCGGTTATTACTCAGCTACCCATCAATTTATAGTTTAAATTGATTTAAAATACAATTAGTTGAACTTGAGTGTTTTTGACCCACATACTATAATCTGTGGCTAGTTGCATAAACTGCTTGACTAGTCCTAAAAGTTATACTCCTAATTTTTTTTTCTGCAAGACTGGTCATAACTTTAAAGTCAGTTACATAAAAACGATGATTGATCTCGTTTGAATCTGAAAAGTAAGACTGATAACCAATTGGTTAACTGCTAGTTATTCAAACTAGTTCTTAAGACAGTCTTAACATGGTGACTATGTTTATGCAACTGGCCCCTGGACTCAAGTAGCTACATATATGTAATTTCATAATTATTTCTATTGTCTTTAATTAGGGTTAATGTGTACTGCTGAATACTGACAGGCATTTATGGTAAGCTAAAATTCTTTGTTACTTCTGTTGGAACTTGTATGTCATGTATTTAAACACATTTGTAATGATAATTTTGCACTTTAGTACATTTAAAATATATTTACTTTAAATGTAATATTTAATAGCACACTACAGTTAAAATTATAATCAAGTAATTTACGGCCCGGTTTCACAGACAGGGCTTAGACTAAGCCAGGATTAGGCCATTGTTCAATTAGGAAATTTAAGTAATTTTTATTAACATGCCTTAGAAAAAACATTACTGGTGTGCATCTCGAGACAAAACAAAGGCACTGATATATTTTAAGATCAGTCAGTGCAAGCTTCTTTCAGTTAAAACAGCTCAGACTTACACTTTAGTCTGGGACTAGGTTTAAGTCTTGTCTGTGAAACCGGGGGTACATGTGTTTAGTCAACACATCACATAAGTTTTTTAAAACATAATGATTTAAAATGTACTTAAAAGTACTTTAAGTGGTCTTTTATTATATTGAATAATTATAATAATGTATTCAGTTATTTGAATACAGCTGTTATTTCCTGTTGTGCGGTTACTGAGTAATGTATGAAGCTAGTTTGAAATGAGTAGCATAATTTTATGTTATTAGAATGTAAAGAGCGGTATCCGATCTTGTTGACAATGTGTAAAAAAATTGTGAGACTAAAGGAGACAGAGGTCGTTGCCCCTGACCTGACCTGAAAACCTCCTTACGGCTCCTCGCTGAGCATCTGGGCATCTTCTCCTCTTTTCTTGAATGACATTGACAAACAGTTTCCCTAACACTTGAGTTTAATTTACAGATAATTGCTATCTCTCCAAAACCAACACAGCAACACCTCACAGCCGGCTCTAATAGATTGTGAAAGGGTACAAAGAGAAAGACTATCTTCCTCTAGGCTGAGGTTGTAGTCAACCTCACGAAGTGTGAGGCTTGTGTCTGAGGCTGAGTGTTTGCTTTGTTGGGCCGAAGTGCAGGGTTATAAGGCCGCAGAAGGGGGAGTTTTTGAGACTTTTTGAAGGGAGGAGGGCACCGGCCTGCAGGTGATGAGGATTAGCTGAAGCTAGAGGCCCCTCTGAAACCAAATACAGATCTGTCAGTCTAATCCCCACAAATAGAAAACAGAGCTGCCTCGACTCTGCCTCGCTCTCCTTCTCATTTGGGACATACCCCACCACTTCTTCATCTCTTTCACATCTGCCCTTTGCCAAACACTGCTTGCCCTCAGCCTGTTAATGGGACCCAGAGAAGCATCCCAAAGGAGGAAGTGACTGATTGGCCCTGGCAGTAATGGACAGCTCTGCATAGCCTCACAGAGTGATGAGATAAAGAATGTGGGAGGGCTTTGTCATTAGCGATGAGAGCTGTGCAGCCCCTCAGGTCTTGGGCTCAGTAATCCTATACTGTATCCACTTTATATAATATAGTTGTGGTCATACACCTTGCAGAATTTGTGAAATGTTAAAATTTTAACTAAATAAAAGTGTCTTTACGCAACCAAGTTAAGGCTGCTCTGTGCCTGCTCAAAATTCTGTGTAAAGACATAAGTCCGCACAAAAGCCAGACTAAATTATGCCTGCTCTGACTCACCTTAGCCCCACAGTTGTGATTACTTTGTAAATTCATTAATGCCACCTCTGAGTAAAGATACTTAAATGCCACTTTAGAAGCGCTTCTGTGTCACCATTGCGGTGTAAATTTGGTGTATGAGGGATCATAAAAATTGCATATTGATCACTGTAATAAAATATCCTGTTAAATTTATGGTAAATATGTCTTTACACTGTTGAGTTAAGGCTGCTCTGTGCCTGCTCAAAATTTAGTGTAAAGATGCAATGCTGCACAAAAGCCAGACTAAATTATGCCTGCTCTGACCCACCTCAGCCATTATTATCAAAGTATAGAGTTGTAATTGCTGTGTAAATGCATTCATGCCACCTCTGAGCAGCATTAAACAGTCTGTGTGAAGACACCTAAATGCCACTTCTGAAACGCTTCCACCTTTGCATTGTTAATTTGCCATTTTAAACCGGCAGCTGTGGTTGACAATGTTTCTGCTGTTAAAACATGCCAGTAAATTTGGCTTATAAATTTATAACTGCATATTTCATTAAATGATAACACACGTTATTCCGCCTATTACATAGGTACTTGCCACATAAGTAGATAAATGGACATGAAATATCAACTGAAATTATTTGATTAGCTCAAAACTAAAAGCTTCCATGAAGAAAGTTCAAACAAGACAGACATTTAAGGTGTAATGTACAGTACCACTTATTACGCAGCTTTTCAGCTAATAAATAATAATAAGGACATGAAATTTTGATTTGCGTTGGAACTGGTTTTAAAATCGCATTGTTTTAAAATTGCGTTTAACCTGTTTAAAAACAGGTAAAATCTTACCAATATTTTTCTGAAAAACAAAAAACAAATCCAAATATTTTTTACAATGTAATTATACTACCCTGAATAAGCTAATTCACACAACAGATGTTTACATGTAGTCCACAAGACAAAATAATAGCTGAATTTTTATATATATTTATATATATATATGAGCAATATCACACTTGTAGCTATACAGCCATATCACACTGCTACGAGTATGATATAGCATTTTTACAACAGTTTGTCGACACGAGTGTATAAATACATAAGAAACAACAACAGAGTATCTTAAAAAACACTCTCTTGGCAGGAAACTTCCTTCCAGCACGGATTCAAATTTTCAAATAGACGTTATCTGTATTAACAAACTGCATATTTGAAGTCTAAACAAGTACATTCTTGCCTAAAAACTCTTAAAACTATGTGACACAAAACCACAATTATTTAATATTGTATTGTTATATACTATTTTAGTGGATTTGTGCATCTGCCATGACACTCACTGTGAGAAATACCACAAACAGAGTGATACAAATGATGAAACGGTTGGAGTGCTGTTATCACTAGAATATCACACTCCTCTCAGCCAATAAGATTATATATGACTCCCAGCCAAAGCTGACATATGCTTGATTCTTAATGTGTTGTTGCCTGGATGATCCACGACTGTTTTTATGTTTTGGGATATTTCTGGATGAGTCCCTTTTTTGTCCTGAGCAGTTAAACCGCCGACTGTTCTTCAGGAAAATCCTCCAGCACATTTTTTGGTTTTCCAGCATCTTCAGCATATTAATGCTTTCCAGGAGCGACTGTATGATTTTGAGATCTGTCTAACTGACGGAGTCATACAATCAAATAACTATACAAAAGGTCCAAACATTCGCAGATGCTCAAGAAGGCAACATGATGCATTAAACTTTTGAAAAGGATGACGATGAATAGATTTCTGTTTTTTTGTTTAAAAAATTATATATTTATTTTTTTATATAAAATTTTTATATAATTTTTTTCATTTAGCACTGACCTTTAGAAGATAAATCAAATATTGACGTTTCCCAGAACACAAAATAAGTACAATTTACCCTGATCATCATCTTCAAGAAGTTTTCACCTTTTACGTTACCTTTCTAAGCTGTTTGCACGTTTTGTTATAAGTCTTTCAATGGGCCCTGAGGCTAGTATGCAATTAGGACATGTTTACATTTGGCAGGTTTATTTCTATTAAAACGGGCTCTTTCAAATGTATATGTATAATATATAAATGTATAATTTCTTTTTTGGTCGAGACCAAAAAGAACCCAAGAGAACCAAACTACAAGTGTGAACACACTCATAGTTTTAGTTGAGTGTTTGGGGAATAACTGGCTGATTGATTCATTACTCTTACATTTATTAAAAAGCAATGCAAAAATGAGGAATGGTACAACATAATGTAAGCTATTTGTCATATAAGAAGCAATGTTTAAACAACTGCAAAACAAAGTAGGCCAGAAAGAGCTAAAAGTGCAGACTCAAGGACGAGTATACAAAGTCCAAATCGTTTTGTAGAAACTGTCAAAGCTTAAAATATGGCAAACTAAAGATCAGAGACCTAATGCAATAACATACAAACACATGAGCGGAAACAAGAATCCCTCCAAGCTTTCAAACAGCTGCTTGAGTGGCCATCTTGCAGAAATATGTAAAACACACAGCAGAAATGCAGTGCTCCAGCTGTTGCATGTGAGAAACCCAAAGGACAGAGATCTGAAGCCCGTTTACTTTTTTCTTCATCCCCCTTTTTCACAGCTGTGTCTCATATGTTCGTGCGGCCTCTCGCGGTGTCAGCTTTGCTATCGCTCAGTCCCACCTGGCCGCTAATGTTTTAACAGCCTGCCGTGATGCTGGGTGCTCACCTTCAGGGTGTCCCGAAAATCTAGACAGGACGTAATGGGTGGAGGAACGCGCTATGCCCCGCTCGATTCTCCCCAAATCTTCACTGCTTCATTTGAGGGTCAGTTTACCCTGAAAGAGTTTTACTGTATCTTTCACAGGGCCGCCCCACTGTTTCCCATCCCGCTGCCTTCAAAAGGCTGCCCCCTGCCTTGAACCAGACAACATGCGAAATAAATATTACTCTGACCCATGTCTCCAACTCTTGGTGCCAGAGTCAAACAGAGCGAGTGAAAAGAAAAAAAAGAAGAGAAGCTTCAGAAGGCCTTTGAGGTGGTGTGGGAGAGTGTGAACGCAAGCGTACGTTTCAGTTTTTTTCAGACTGGAATTAGCACATCTTTTGATTTCAGCGTCATGCTCCAACCTGCAGGAGCTAAAATGATTATAACTTAGGCAGACAGATTCAAGAGACAGAGGGATGGACTTTGAAAGACTTTATTCAGCAAGGATAAAGTAAGTGACAGTAAAGACATTTATGATGTTACAAAATATTTCTATTCCAAATAAATGCTGTTCTTTTAAACTTTCTATTCATCAAAAGTACTGAAAAAACATTAATCAGCACAACTGTTTTCAACATTGACAATAATTTTCTTGTGCAGCAATTCAGCATATTTGATTTCTGAAGGATCATGTGACACTGAAGACTGGAGTAATGATGCTGAAAATTCAGCTTTGCATCACAGAAATAATTTACATTTTAAAATATATTAAAATAGAAAACAGTTATTTTAAATTGCAAAAAAAAAAACATTCACAGTATCACTATTTTTACTGTAATTTTGATCAAATAAATGCTGTCTTTATGAGCTTGGTGAGACATCTTTCAAAAAAATCTTACTGACCCCGAATTACCGAACTTTTGAACATCATTGTATATTTGACTGCAAATGCTGCAATCTCACAACTTAATATAAAATATCTTTTAATTTATATTATATTTATTAATAATATTAAACATCTTTTGCTGTGGCTCATGTGGTAGTGTTTCACAGCGACTGTGAAAAAGTGTCCTTCTTTCTTCACTTGATTACTCAAATTTCTATCACTCAACAGTTTGCAGTGTGGTTTGAGCTTGTTTAGACTGAGACGAACTGTGACCTTTTTATCTTGCTTTTAAGACATGATGCAATGTCAGTCCTCCATAGTGTGTAAACAATCAGGAAAGCTTCATTATTTTCCTTTCATATGTTCAGGGTGGCTAAGTTACCCAGCATTGTCAGGAAAATGTTTTGTAACTAGAAGTAATCACTTTTGTTTTCTCATTCACATGTTCATTTAGAAAAGCTGGATCCAATCCCCAGCTATATACAGAATGTCTAATATATGAAAATTTTGTCATGTAATTGTCATTTTATTGCCATTTATTTACCTCCTATGTATTTCCAGCTGGCTGAATTTTCAATACAACAAATGTGGATGATGGTAACAACTTATATTCCTGAAGCCATTTGATAGCTTTGCATTAAGACTGAAATTTAAGCTATTTTAAGCTATTATTCAATTAAAATCATGCCCTCTGTTGTAGCTCTTGTATCTCATTTATGGCCGTGCTTTTCAAGCTTGCCATGTCACATTTCGTCAAGTGACATGCAACAACAAATACCATTTTAATGAAATAAAACCTGGTGTGAAACCATGTTTTTTTCCCTTTTGGACCTTGGCAGTGAAACATAAAAATAACCATCAATACAACTCTCACTGCATTGAAAAGAGCTGCTCTGAAGTTTGGCCAAACCATTTCCTTTGGTGTTTTACAGAACAAAGAAAACTGTACAGGGTCAGAACAAGTAAATTATGACTAAATTACCAGTAATAGTTTAGGGTAAAGCCCAAAATGAAAATTCTTTCATCGTTTACTATCATGCTGCCCAAGTTGTACATGACTTTCTCTCTTCAGATGAACACAAATGAAGATTTTTAGAAGAAGAATCCATCTCTGTCAATCTATATAATGCAAGTGGATAGTAACCCAAAAATGACACTTTGTAAACCACACCAATTTAAACTACAATCCGTTGCTTTCAGCCAACTTTCATATCCACTTTCAATAGAGTGTTGTGTGAAGTAACGTGGAAACACATGGGAACATCACTTCTGTGATGTTTGGACACAATCCTTTAGTGTTCAATGATCCCTATATTATTCATTTTCTCTTTTGGCCCACTATTCTTCTTTACCAGTACCGTCTTGCTAAGCTTTGTGTATGTAGTCAAAACTGTTGTTCTTAAAACTCCAAAAAAATTGGACTTTTAAGGTTACAGATGTTAATGGTAAATGGACTTCCATGATTTTTGGAAGTCTAACAAGTCATTTCACTCATGGCACTGCTGTACACAAGTATACTACACTGATATACAAAAATCGAAAAGTTAAGTAAAAGATAATCACAATGTTAGTTTTTCCACTGTATACTAACCACTACAGGTGTTCACATTATTTTGTCCAACCCCTGTATATCCCTATTATTCAGTACATGAGGGACGGTGCCCTTACGCATAAACACCCATGCTCTCCTCTGCGTAAATGCCTGGCTTTTGTGTACATTCCCTGCTAATAAAAGTTTGTTTTCAAGAGGGTGAGTGCAGCTGAGTGAGAGAGAGATTGTGCTTGAAAGAGAGAGTCATTGGGAGATCTCAGGGTGCTGTTCTGCTTAACTTCCCCCGGTCAAAAGCTCCTCAGTGTGGCTATCCAGGCCGGCAAATCAGCCTGTGCCCGCTGTTTACTGTGCCGGTCACAAGAGCCACCGGAGCTGGAACAAAGGGGGGTCTGTTCCTATTGTCCTTCCCCAGAATGACAGCTCTCTGTTGGGCTGAGAGACAGACCGGGGGGCCCTGGCTCCCACATACAGGGACAGAGGACAGTTTTAACTGAAACCATGTCTTTCTCTTTTAAGCCCTCAATCAGACGCAGCCTCAATGTAAACACCTGCGGCCATTCACTGATTCTATCTGATGGAAGCGGAGAGCGCTGTTTACATGGTTCAGGCTGCTACTGATAGGCATTTAATACTGATCGAGGCATAAACGGATATTCGGTGCAGATTAAGCGCATTTATTTTCATTGCAAATCAAAGGACTGAAAGTATTCTTAAATGAGAAATGCACACAATAAGGGGCATAAAGCAAAGAGTGACTTCCTCTCCATCCATCTTCCCAAAATCAAAGCAGCTGCTGTTCACATCTGGGACTGCCCTGTTCCCCTGGTGCTGAAGCCACTTTAATGAGTGTACCTGACAACTGTGCTCAAGGCAAAGCTGTTGCTATATCTTTGCGACTGGGTCCTTTTACGCGTGGCTCTTAACTGTGCAGAGCGTGTGGAGGTTAATGTGTCGGGGTGAAAGAATAAACAGCTCAGGTGAGCTTCAGAAGCGGCGCATTAAACTGAGTGTTTAAGAGGTGCTGAGCTGTAAGGGGCAGGTGGGATTGGCCTTACACAACAGCTGTCCACCATCGGCGTCACTATATATCTGGCTGTTTCGTCATTATGAGCATTTCTATAAATCACAAAGTTGTTCTCTGTACCTTTCTCAGCCATGAGAATAAAAGGAGACTTTTGCTTAACCTTCTGCGTCTTATATTTCCCCTGAGAAAAAGGCTATCGGTGAAGTTTACATGTTATGTTAATTTAAAGCAAGTTATTTTTATGATCATGCGATCAACTCATCTTCATGATTCATTTTTATGAGTTCATTTGTTGAAGATTTGAACTAATTTAAAACCAAATTATGTAATATTCCTTAATTTCTTGTTTAAGCACAACACGAAGAGTGGTGAAATAGCTTAAAGTTGCAATGAAACAGAAATATACTGTAAAAAAATGATTTTTTAAAGTTGTAAACAAAACAGAGTACATTTGACAAGAAAATACTGTTTCATTTTTTCTACTTTAAAATTTTGCATTTAATTCAAGATGTTACTTGACAATTCCTTTGCAATTGTTTACTGGCAATTTCTGTATGAAAACCTATTTTTAAGTAAATCATATTTTTTCAGTGTAGCGACAGATATTTAATTTCGTATAGTGATGTACATCCGCGTGTACATCACTATACGAAAAAAAAAGAAAAAAATTTAGGTTGGGACTTGGTTCTAGATTGTTGGATTTTGATAAGTGGGCATTGCTTTTGCCAATTTGGGTATTTTGTAGTGACCTTCTCATTGTTGCTGAGACTTTTATTAATTTTTTGTGACAAGGAGCTATTTCAGTGATATTTAAATATATTTGGTAAATAAAAAATAATGCTGGCATGCTGTCATTTGTAATGTTTTCTTTGTTCTCTTATTTGGCAACACTTGTATTACACTCAAAAGCAGCAGCAGATAAGCGAGAACTTGCAGGGGCAGAGTTTAAACAGCCTAAATGAATGGAGATATGCGGTATTCATCTCCATAGAGAATGAAGTCTGTCATTTTCACTGGAAGGTCCAGTTATGACATTATGACAGGACAAATGATCATTTCATGCAGGCTTTAAAGTCACAAAGAGGCAAAAGTAAATGGAGCAAAAATTTTGCCACAACAATCTTAACAGAAGAATCAGTTTTGCTGTAGCGTCATCAATGAACCATTCAAATCAAAAATCTCCACCAGTCCAGTTTGTTTTACAGTATAGGAATAAGGTGTTCCCATCCGGATCAAACTGTAAAGGCATGTGTATACATGCAGCTGTGTAACGAGTGTGCAAATTATTCAGTAGCTTTCAGCGTATAGTGGACTTTTTAGAGGAATTTCTGTTGAGGATTGTCTTTAAAATGTTACGCATGTGCCCTGTTTTAATCCAGAGAGACTTCATGTATTCAACACTGTTTTATCAGTTCTTGCTTTCCTTGAGAAACGAAGCGATATGCTTGGTTTAAACTATAGGCAAAGAGTTTTTATTGAGCTGTGTAATCTACAAGAAAGTGATTAATAAAAAGCTAACAGTAGGCCTATATTTCCATAACGTTCTTCTGCAATAGTGTTTGCTCAAAGCACTGAACAATACCAGGTAACACTTTATTTTGATGTTCCTTTTTGAAGATTCTGTTGACAATAAGCACTTATGTGTCAACAAACTGTCTCCCAACAGATCTAAGTACATGTCAACTTATTCTAATCCTAACCCTACCAGTCTACTTATACTGTACTAACACTCTAATGAGAGAGTTAGTATATAGGTGCAACGTTACTAAAGGGACCATCAAAATAAAGTGAAATCCAATACCACTTTATTTTTATTTATCTGCTTATTGATTTATTCTATTTAGACGTTTAGGTTACTTATACATGTTTGAAACATGGGGTCAGACAAACCTCCCATAATTTAGCCTACAGCCAGCGTGAAACTAACGTTTTCTACTTGCTTTTGAGATGTTCTGATTGCAATCTCTACCCTCAGGTACGAGCTCCAGCACTACAGGTAATAACAGCAGTATAATTCACTCTCCTTGACATGTTGCAAGCGGGGCAACTTCTTGTCGCCGCAGGTGCATTTCTGAAAACGCGCATCCATGGAGCGCGTAAAGCAGCCTCCACCCATCATTACAGTTCAGAGACAAGCATCTGCGGAGATAACCCTGCCGTTATCAGTCGCGTTCCCATACCTCCCACTCTCCGCTTTGTTAGCGGAGTTTATGGGGCTCCGCTTCGCTCCTCCTCCAGTTTGCCATCTGTAGGCTACTCAGAGCTCTGTGCGTCTACAGGTTGAGCGTCTCCAGGGTTGGTTTAAAACAAACGCAACAGGTTACAAGTGCGTTAATGAATCCGAGAGCGTTCTCGAGCGGGCGAAATGTGGGAGCAAAATAACTAATT
>JAFVLL020012922.1:0-52541 GCA_021397915.2 Tor tambroides | reverse complement strand
AATCCGATATTACAAAACCGATATCCGATTATGGTAAAATGCTTAAATATCGGGAAAAATATCGGTAAATCGATATATCGGTCGATCTCTATTCATAACCACCAATTGTTTTGGAGATGATACCTCATTTGTAAGGGTGTAACAATACATATCACAATACAAAAATGCAAAATGTATCGTGGGTAGTGACAATGTGTATCATGGATAGTTTAGCAAAAAAATTAAAGCTTAGACAAATTTAATTTAGGCTTTTAATCACATATAAACAATGATCAGTGAACATACAAAGAACACATCAAATACGATAAACCTGGAAGCTCGCAAATTTGAGCTTCCATGTTGTTTAGTAATTATTATTAAATCTAAATTAAAATGCATTATTTAATAAAACTCTCTCTCTCTCTCTATTCTGGTTAATGAACACAACATAATGTACATATATCTTAAAAGTAATAATTTAAGGGAGAGAAAAATAACAAAAAAACATACAACTTTAACAATTTTGTCTTTGTTTAAAGTATCATGACAGTATCATACCATGAGGTCAGTATTATGTATCGAACTGAATCGTGATATGAGTGTGTTATTACACCTCTACCTCAACCTCATCGTAAAATTTTTAGATTTTAAAGTGACTTGCAAAATAGCGCGACCTTGGTACTGCCAGCCTGTCACCCTCTTCTCCTTTCAAATCTCAAGAAAATTGGTGTATCTCTCTGTCTTACTGTCTTTCTTTCAATTTGCATCTCTTTGTCTACCTTTCTCTCGCTCTCTGACCTTGGCCTTATCATATTAAAGCTCCTCTATTTCCTGTAAGAGCTGCTCAATGGCTTCGTCTCCAGATTGGGCTGTTAGGGAAGAGTTCACCAGGCGCCTATCGGGCACATTTATCCCAGACTGTTCCAGAAATGAGTCAAGCAAATAAGCAGGGGAGGAGGTGCTGGCCGTGCAGATGGCTGTCTCTGACACAGAGAACAAATTATTCACCCCATAGAGGCTAATGTACATTAGCGAGGCGGCGTCTGCCGCCGGGAGGAGACGACAGGGACAGGTATCCCCACAACTCTTCTGCTGTGAGCCACACAACTGCAGGCTTTACAAAACACTCATTAATCCACCGCTGATGGTTTGGTCTCGCTACAGTCGTACGGCAGGGGAGCTGGAAGACCAGATAGTAGAAAAGACCTGGATATGACTTATCAGTGCTAAGAGATAAAGAAAGACAGACAACATAATACAACAGGGAAATATTCACCTCTTTCCTCTCCCCTCCCTGCTTTTCATCCATATAAAGCTCAGGATTATGTACTGTATAAGTGTCTAGATCACTGAGTTTACTTAGCGTTTTCTATGACCCAAACACTCAACAGTGATTGACTGTTATATTTGCCATACTTTACAGTAACTCACTCTGTAATTGACAACTAAACTCCACATTAGGGGTGCAACTAACAATTATTTTGATAATCAATTAGTTGTCCGATTATTTTTTCGATTAATCGGATTTTTTAAAAAAAAAAAAATTATTTTATTGATAAAAAACACTTCCACATTCTGCCCAATGTCCTTCAAACAAACGTGCCAACTGAATGCTATGAACACATACGGTGCTTAACAATTTATTAGACCACATTTCATAATAAAGAGAAAACACAAATATTTTAGAAATCTGTCAAAAAAAAAAATTTAAATATAAGAATGTTATTTATTGGGAAAATAACAAACAAACAACTAAATAGTATTTATTCACATAATAACAAAAATGGCCTCCTGTGTCTTTCATAACAGCTTGGATTCTTGCTGGTATTGTTTATGTACTTTTCTGAAATCTGAAAAAAAAAACACTATAAAGTGCTTGACTTTTTTTCTGCTTTTCTTTCTTAGATAACGGCAATAATTATATTATAGCATTAGAAATGGCCTACTGTTACTAAAGAGCTTATGCATATTGAAGGACTAACCAATACAGAAAGCTAAAAAAATGATTTTGGTAATCACCAATACTGTTAGTTTAGAGCAGCAGTGGCACAAACCTTACATAATTTGTTTAAAACCTTACATTAAATTTGTTTTAATAAATTTGTTAAGCACTGTATATAGGCTAGTGAATATAGCCTAGTTTAAATCTCTACGTTAAAAATTCAAATAATAATAAAGATAATAAAGACGAATAAAAACACAAACTCAGTGTTAACCAACAGGTAAGAGGAATGTTCTGCAGGAACGCGTTCACTTTGATCACAGTCACGTCTTATCATTTCTTTATCCTTTAAAAGGCACCTATGAAGCGTCTGATATTTATATTTAGACAATTACACACGGTTATCCCTTTTATAGTTCCTACTCATAAAATACGTGCACTACATGTTGACTTTTAAACCTTAATTTAACGTACAACAACAGATATTTCAGCACAATGAATGTTTTTGCGCTGAATATTAATTGTCTCCCTCTCTACTGTGTTCCGTCTGTCTGACGCAAGTCCACGTGCCTACGCTTATTCAGTAAAAATTAAAACTTAACACAGACTGTCAGGACGGAACTTTACGCAAAAATGGAAATGCTCGCATGAATTTATGACATTTACAGATAAGGATATGACCGTAAACTGAAAGTTTTTGCAATGAGGACGCACATGCATCTGTCAAAGCGCTTTACAGGGCAAGCCATTACGCTAATGCATTAGCTTAAGCTTAAAATAAAGAATTCTCATGTTTTGGGCAGCTTGGATTACATACTTCTCCCGCAGCATCTCATTCTGTTTCCTCCACTAATTTTAGATGCATTTTGTCCATAGAAATGCATTATTCAGTGCTGTAATTTGACGTGACTGGCTGAAGTGGGACGTGCACTGTGGGCAGACCCGACTAATCGATAATGAGAATCGTTGTCAATGATTTTCATTATTGATAATAATCGATTTTATCGATTAGTTGTTGCAGCCCTACTCCACATGCTGCTACACTAGTGTGTGCTTTAATGTTTATCTTTCAATTCAGCTATTTAAGGGTCTGTCATTCTTACCATGCTTCGACAACCACATGTAAGCGAATTAGTCATAAGGGGCAGTATAAGGGGGAAAAAAATGCATTTCCTGTTTGACAACCATGCAGCAAATGTGATATTTATAAATGTATAGAACATGAGTGTTCTGTGAAGCTCATATGAAGTGATGAGATATGTTGGGGAAGAATTTGAAAGAGTTTGTCTGTGATTGATTAAATAGGGCATTTTTTCACAAAAAATGTGTTTTAATTTTTTTGGATTTCGTTTTTTTCCATTTTATTTTTTGTAGACTGTTTTAATGGTTAAATTAAACTTTATTAATAAAAAAAAATCATGTCTAATTAATTGGAATAATGAGACTTACACAATTTAACAGCAATTTCTTAATAGTTTCACAAAAAATACATTTTTACGGCCCTATGAAATATGTTTGTGTGTTTTTTTTTCTCAAATTTAGTTTTATTTATACCAAATTATGTATTTTCCGTTAATTTTCTGGATTCTGTTTTTATAGTTTCATTAAATTTGAATAATCAAAAGCATCTTTAAATAATTGATTTTATTAAAAACTTTTTTTTTTCCAGAAATACTGTTTATTTACATTTTTCTAGTAGATAAAATCTCAATTTCAAAAAAAAAAAAAAAGGCCCTAATAACTGGTTTCATGGTCCAGGGTCACATTTCATTAAGTAATATACTTCTGTCACAGTTTCTTCAAGTGAAACCAAAGGTATATTTTGACGGGTTGTTGTGAAGACCTTAACGTTTCTCTGTTTATGTGATATGACAATGGAGAAATGGTAAAATGCTCATGAAGTGACTCTCAGAGCAGCTCTAGAGATTGTTTATGTGTTCATGTTCTGCATTATACAGTAAATTCCATTATTGTGACTAGATTCCGCGATTCCGTCCACGTTCTCGCATTTTGGAAATCATAGGGCCCTAATTAAAATAAAAAGCCTCTCGAGGCTGCTGTTGTTTTTAAGATGGGTAATTTAAATAATCCTAACTGTGGTAAAATAATGTAAGTAGCAAATGAGTGGCCTTTTTTTTTTTTTTTTTTGCTTTGTTTGCAGTAACAACAATATGATGTAACAAGTCAAGTCAAGTAACAACTTGACTTGATGATAAACTTGATGATAAACACCAACATTTGTTTGTTTGTTTACATTTGTATGCTTTGTAATAATTTGGCCTGTTTGTTGAAGATCTGGTATTTGCCTATTGGTTTTTTTAATTTTTGCAGTAAATTGCATTTCTAAGTTTGAAACTCAATTTGAAGGTTTGCCATCTGAGTGCCATCTGTGTCGGCTCTTGCGGTTATAACTTTAGCTTAAATCTGATGTATCTTTGAAAGCCAATATGGAAGCTGACATCTGTTCAATCTCTCCGAATGCTTCTTGCCATCTTATCCATAGGAGATCTTTCTTATTGGCCTGTGGTCTCCAGTAAATGTTCAAACTCTCTGGTAGTCGACGACCTGCTGCAGTAGCAACAGTAATTATATCTATGATTTGCTTTCACATGCTGATTCAGTGTGAGCTTATCTAAGCAGCAGATATTTGATCATAAGGACTCTTTCTAAGCAAACACATTCATGCTTTGGTATCTACAGTGCCTTTTATTGAGTTAGTCAAAATTATTTTGCTCTCTAAAAAAACAAACATGGATGGACATGCATTTTCATCATTCAATAATAGCAGTTCAATAATAATAAAAAAAAAACATTAGAATAGGGCATAACAGTTTATCACAGAGAGGGCAATGTGTGGAACTGAAAAACATGCCATATGGGTGGGTGAGTCTTCTAGAGGGAGAGAGACATTGAGCAATACGGCGCCTGGATGTAGCTAATACGAAAATGACCTTTTCCAGAAATATATTGCATTGGAAACAGACCACATTTAGTCAAGCTACACTGACCCATGCCTAGTAATGATTTATGGATTGACCCACCGCTCTTATGAACAACAAACAAACAAACAAAAAGTTCTTGGGTTGATACCTGCACTCCAATGTTGTTACACCTCTAGCACTGCCTTTTTAAAACCCATTTCCACTGAATAGACTGTCGGTGCCATTTTGAGCTAACTTAAAACTTTTGTTGGTAGTGCCAGGCCATGGCAGGATGCAGATGAAATTGTTATTGACTGTTATGAGTTTCCAAAGTGAACCCACACATAAACAACATCTTAAAGGTAGGGTTTGGTATTGTTTGGTTTTTTTTCGATACCGGTGCCAAATCGATATTTTTAAAACAGTGCCGGTGCCTAAACGGTGCCTGAACCGATACTTGTTATACATACACTGTATATGGAACTCATGAAGCTCCAGGAAATCCCCAATATGGACAAAGGCATTGCTATCGCTGTAACTGAGTAAACAGAAGATATAAATGTTTTGAATGATAAAACAAATACATTAAACACTCGACTACGACAATATATAGTTTATCTGTGTTATTCAAGCCATCTCTGGTATTTTCATAATGATTAAGTATATTTATAATCCATTGCTAATCGATGCATTAGTAGCCTATGGAACATATTTTCTGCCTCATTCTGTGACAAGAAGCTACATCAGATCACAAAAGGAAGCATTTAACTGGTGTTGTGGACTAAAAAGGTTATAATGTTCTCTTTTGTTGGACAACAGGTTTAAAAACGTGAATACAAGAGAATTTTAGGCATTTTAATTAAAGCTAGGGCTGGGCGGAGTTTGCACGATATATCGATATATTCTTTATAAGCGATACGGTATGAAGCAATACCGTTAATATTGATATAGTTTGATATGAGCGCATCTGAAAAAATATCTAGGGAGGACACAGACTGAACTGCTGCGGAGAAAGTGCATAATACAATTTGTTCTAAACATGTGACAAGCTTTATATGAAGGGCTTTAAAAAAACTCGTAAGATATAGTAGCCTATAGTTTATAGTTTCAGTTTAAAGCGGCTCGCGCTCTCCCTGTCAGATGCTCTGACAGAAAGGCTGCGTGTGTCGCTGACAGAGACGCGCTGCTTAATGTGTTTGAGACGTGCTGTTTTCCCTAATGCATAACTTACATTTCACAGGTATATTCTCCATCTGTAAATGTTAGAAAGCCATGGAAATATTTCCATTTTGCTGATTCTCTGCTAAACTTCACAGACTTCATTTAGAACAAGCGCCGCCGCGCACATGCGCACCAAACAGACGGAGCGCAATGAAATAGGAGCGCAATATGACTAAAATATACATTTTGCTGAGATATTTGCAGTTGGACAATAAATGTGATATATGTAGAATTTCAAACATACAAGTAAGGTATTTGTATGATAGCACTAACTGTAAAGTGTAATGGGGTAATCAAAATAGCCTTTTTACTCAGTCTGTGCTTTTTATTATTTTCATTTTAGTTTAGTAAATTTAACTTCAGCTTTAAAAGCATTATTTTTGTTTGTAACATTGTAATCTAAAATGTTAGAATGTAATGTGATTTTTACCCTTTTTGCACATAATATGCCTACATGCTTACATTCACTTTATTTGTTTAATCCAAATACAAAATACCGAGATATATACCGTATACTGCACATCAGCCAAAAAAATGCCGAGATATGAATTTTTGCTCGTATCGCCCAGCCCTAATTTAAGCATGTAAATAGCTTAGCTAGTTAATGGAAGGCTACCTGCTGCTTCAGAGCAAGTGTAATTTGCTGCTCCTCGGATGCTCTCATTTCCCGAGTTGTGCTTTTAAGTCGGAATGTGAAAACAGCACACTCGCGTTACTACAAAGATTTGTTGGACTTATATTATTAGAGCTTTCCGACTTGAGTTCACGTGCATTTTCTCAGTCGAGAAATTATTTTTCGTGTGCGGTGCTGATGATGATGCTTCTTACGTTCGTTTCGGAGAAACAAAGGACAAATATTTTAATTGATTGCTCAGGCATGGCACCGAAATGTGGCACTGAAATCTGCGTTCTGATTCGGTTCTAGTACATACCGGTTACATAGGTACTGGTGCCATATTGGTACCAGGTTTCGGTACCTAACCCTACTTAAAGGTGCTGTAAACAATTTCAGTCATAGTGCTAACTTCCGACAATTTTTTTAGCTTCAACCACACGGCCATTCTCCAAAACCCCAACCAGTTCACAAAGAGTGTTTCTGATTAGACAGTTTTCCGAATTGTTTAAATAACAATAATAATAATAATAATAATAATATTAAAGATAGTAATATAATTATTACTAATAATTTGATTATTTAAGGTCATTTTTCCCCTTTCACCTGGGTTTGAAGACACTGTTGGGCAGAAGTGTTATATATACTATCTGAATTGGAGTTGCAAAGCCTAATGACAGCTGTTTAATTCTGGAAATAGTAGATATGTTCCTGCTATTTTGCTGGTCCATAATGTTCTTGTTGTTGAAATTTTTCAAGTCAGCTTAGCGTGATTTGAACTCAATTGCCCCCTCCCCCCATAAACGTTAGTATAATAACACAGGGTTAAGCCATTGGAAAAACCTAATTACATTCCTGTGTCCCCTTCCTGCTTGTTTGTACAGGCTGTTGACCCTAGAATCAAACTTTTTTTTTCTCCTTATTAACATTATTTGCTTTGTCATTTTTTTCCCTGTCTAGTGTGCACAAATGTACACACCATGTACTTGGCCATTTAGTGTATAATTTTTTAAAGAATAGAACCATCTCAAATTGAACATTAGCCTTTTATTTTTGTCTATACAGGAGCATCATTTTCAGTTTGTTTTTACTACTTACTACTACATTGTTTTTTAGAATGTTCAGTACGGCTGACAGACAGCTAGCAAATATTTATAAAATTATTTGTTTGTATAACTTTTTACTCATTATATGACTTATTACTCATTACTTACTTATATATGCTATCTGCATATATAGTCCGCTTCGCACTGTTACTGTGTTACTGTATTGCTTAGATTACAAAATTGTGTAGAATAGAAAATGTGACAACTATACCAGGGTAGTTCATCCATCATATAGCCCTTAAACACGCCAGATTTATTCTGTTTCAGCTTAATGGCAAAGGACGGACTTTCTCCGTTATTACTCTCCAAACGGGAGTCCAAAGATAGCCAAAATGTCGAAGCCATGGACCCAGAAATGCAATGACAATGTTAATTTGGTTATGTCTGAATTATTGTATCTCCTGCTGCCAGATGGGACTATCTGTAATTAGCCCAGTGAAGGAATCGCTTTTCCGTTTTGGCAATGCTTAATGAATATGAGTCTCTTTCAATATGAGACTCAAAAGACCACGTGGTTTTTGCTAAGGCACCTGGGCCAGTCTCTCTAGCGCTAATGAAATCCTACTGGAAACAAACTGGCTGGTGCAGACAGTCTTCAGTAAAGCAACAGATTCTACCATTTATCCTTCTCGATTGTGCCAGAAATGAGACCTTACGGTTTTTGCATCCTTTTTCTCCCGCTTCATCTCTTTCTCATCCTCTCCGAGTCCCTGGCCTTGCCCTGGTGCATCTGTTTTGACAGATGTTTGACTAAAGAGATTTGGCTGGATGTTCTCTCTGCGGTAACTTAAGATTTCCCGATCCCTGTTTGATATTGTTCCACTAGCAGACAGTTACCGAGAACACCTGCTAGTGTTAACTCATCTTACCGCGTGGCACTCAGAGAGTCATTTAGGTTCACCGCGTGTTCCGCGTTTCTGCGCTCGCGTGCGACCTTGCAGGTACCAGCCGCCCTCCGAGACTCAATTATCGTCAGGGATCATTGAGGGGGACGAGTCGTGGTATTTTAGCGCACTTATTTAATTGCACAGAGCTTGATTAGCCATTTCGGTGAATGGTCCCTGCATATCTTAATGAGACTAAAGAGAAGCTTGATTTTGTACAGTGCAGTTTGTCTCACTCTATTTTGAGCACATTAGCAGTCTATGAACTACAGCAGGCTTGCTTAATGGAAATTGCAGTTTATATTATTTGGTGTAAGCCACTAGGGGCACTATGATGAAACGCACTAAAATAAAGCACTAAAATATTCCTATAATGGAGTCTTGCAAGTCCAGCAAGACAATAAAGATATGTTCTATGTTTCTTCCACCACATTCTCAGTTTTGACTCTTTTTTCTCAAATATTTCTCATGTCTCATTTGTGTCTACTTCCATTTCTCCTGAGGAATTTTAGGAGAAACATCTGAAATGCTGTTGATGCTAAAATGAGAGATAAATGAGAATCTTATCTAAGTCTCCTGAGCTTAGGAAGAGCAACCACTGAGCATTATTTTTTTGTATGCAATATTTGGGTGTATGCATATACTTACTTGCTTACTTGTTTGAATGTAAAGTTTGATGTCAAAATAGTGTCATATTTCCAAGTCACACTCTTTAGTTAGAGTTCATTCATTCATTCCCTATTTTTTTTAAGAAATTCATATTTTTTTCAGGTCTTTTCTACTTCTAAATTTAGTTAAGTATATTCTTTTATTTTATTTTTTTATTTTTTTATTTTAGTATCTGTTTATGTATGCATTTACTTACATGCTTACTTGTTTGCCTGTTCGGTCACTTAATTAAAAGTGATCTGTCATTTTTGCCTCAGACTGTAGCCCATGACTGTAAAATTCAAGCAAAAAATCTTATATTTGGGACACTGTTGCAGTAGTCTCGCGTAGCCAGACCTTCAGACTGACGGCTGAAGGTCTGGAATAGATGTCTGCTTTCATTGGCCAAGGCCCGCCTATGAGGCAGTTTGACTGACATGTCAAACAACCAATCATAATTTGTTTCGTTTACCGTCACGTTTCGGGGCGTGGAAATGTCACCACAATAACAAACCGGTGTGTGAAACTCTCGGACGTATTTTAAAGATTCTATGCCGTGAACTTTAAATATTTCACATACTTTTGAAAATCCAGCGTTTAGTTGACCCTGATAAGCGTTCGTCGTCACATTTGTAAACACGACGGCTTTCTTCTTTCGTGAGGGGGTTTGACGTCACGGCATCTTTGTTTCCTGGCGGACCGAAAATAAACGCGATACTCGCGTCTCCCGGAAATCCGGTTTAATTCAACCAGTCAGATGACGACTTCGACGTTCCTGAAGTGTTTCCAGAAAAGTGTTATCAATCACACGTTTAGCCAATGTTCCGTGGGCGTGACGTCTGAGGCTGAGACTACTGTTGCAGTGACCCGATCATTCAGTTAGAGAGAGAGAGAGAGAGAGAGAGATTACAAGGTTTTGCAATGCACACCTGTTGCTGCCACATGACCCATTCTCAAGGCCAAACAAACCCATTCTCTGCTTTTGTTCCTCTACAATTTCCATTAAACAATTGATTGTAAAGTCCGTATTTTCATTGCTGGCAGGCTGCATTATAAATATATCCAGTGGCTGCTGTAATTACAGTATTTTCCATTTGAAATTAACAAAAAAGATGTAATGAAGTGACCAGGTTTCCATTATGTGACCCAATTAAATGAATTTTCGAAATCCATCCGACTCTATCTATCATTCCTTCCATCTTGTGCATATTTAATTTATTTAATGACCAGAGTTATCCAACACTAATAGTCCCTGTGTGTGAGAAAGTAATTGCCCCCTAGTTAAATCAGAATAATTAAAGTGATTATTAGAATCAGGCGACTGCACACAGCCCTGCAGGGTAAAAATCACTCCTTTAGATGTTCCAGCACTAATCACTGAGCAAATTGTGTCGTGATCACTGCAACTATTTGATAAGTTTATAAAATCTTTGGTTTGTCTACAGATTTAAAGACATCTCCAGACAAAAATTTAATAAGAAAGGAAATCAAGAATGATTCTAGGGAGCTTTGTTGACTTATTTATATGCTTCTTTTCTATTGTGGGCTGTGTACAGTTACACTTAATTTTCCACATATTGGCTCTAAACCAAATACACAGACTGACCTGCACAAAGCCATCGTCATAGCAACAGACCATCTCTCTTTCTACAGCCGTCATTCACGCCTTCATATCTCTCAGTGATTTTTTTTTTCTCTCTTTCCTTGTTCAGTATCTTCAGTAGGTGCAAGCTGGAATGTAAAGTTTGGTGTTGTCTGTTTAATGAGTAATCTCAATTCATCTTAGAAAATCTGTTACAGACTTGTGTGGCCTTTGCATATTTAAGCTTGAACAAATGTTCTGGGTTTAAGACAAGTTAAATGAGCAGTAAGTCCTTGAATCTCATCTTAGGTCTCCTTAGGAAGTTCATGAGAGTTTATCAGAGAAGAAGCAATACCTGATTTGTGAATGAATCACTCCTTTAAGTTGCAATTTTATTTTTTTTCAATGAATTGTTGATTAGATTAATTATTCTTTCACAAATCAGACTAACACCATTCTCAGTTTTAACTCACCGACTTGATGATCTGTTGCCGTGGTTATAAGCTCAATGAAGGGGATAGTCATCAATAAATAATGACTTAAAGTTAGGTTTGTTCTCCACACAAACCTACTGAATGACTTCAGAGTCATCTGGAAGACTTGAAGGTGCTTTTGCATCCTTTTTGAAGTTTAAACTCTCTAGTCCCTGTTCATTTTAATTAATAATAAAAAAAAAAATGTTGTTATTGTTAAAACTATTATAAATTGCTTATGTTGAAATAAAGCTGAAATTAAGTATAACATGAAAAACTTCAAGTAGAATGTTTTCCTGACACTGAATTAAAAAGACATTTAAAATTATGCTAAGACTAAAACAGAAATAAATATAAAGTAAAGATAAATTAAATACCACTCTAGGGTGAGGAAATAATATGTGGAGTGAGCAAAAGGTGAGTGAATTACACACACACACACATATATATATATATATATATATATATTAGTGGTGTCAAAATTAGCGCGTTAACGCATGAGATTAATTTTTTATGATTAACGCGTTAAAAATATTTAACGCAATTAACGCAGGGGCGGAGCTAGGGTTGGCCACCCCATTCGCAACTGCTTCCTCTGTCTCTTTTTTCTTGAAAAGGATTGCGTTTATTTAGATGCAGAACGTCTTTATGACCACATTAACCCGGAGACATTTCAGACGCTCTAACTTCGCCTCCGCGCCAGGCGCGAGTCAAACGAGCGCGGAAAAGATACTGTGCTCGTAGCGCGCACTCTTCAAATACACGCACAAAGGTGCCGGCGCGCGCTGTAGCCTGTATCATTTCATATCAAACAGCGAAAGAAACTACGTGCATGCAATGTCCAGTTAAGGCATGAAGTTGCCAAAAAGGCGATTAAAGCTGCCTTAAAACTATGTGCATGCATGTAATATGTTATATATGCGTCACATTTAAGAACATGTCTCTGAAATGGTTTTAAAAACTGTCCTGAGGCACCCCAGCACTGTCTCCCTCATCTAAAACACCCGATTCAACTCGTCCGCTCATTAGTAGAGACTTTAAGACCTGAAGTGGGTCAGAAAAGGTAAAGAGAGTTGTGAGAAAATAAGAATAAGAGAAAAATAAGAGAAAATGTCAGATCCGCGTCACGTTCAGCAGCAGCAGCTTTTAAAGCTATAGCAGGCAAATAAGCTAATAACCAGCTGCTGTGATGTCTATTAATCCAAGAACCAAAGAAAAAAAGAGGAAATCAATAACTTTTATAGCTTTAAGGGGTTCATCTATATTTAATTTAGAATTTAGTGTTTGGTAAGTATTCATTTTCTGTATATTTCTGCTGAAGGGCACAAGTAGCTAAATATGTCATTTTATTATAATAGGTTCATGTGATTGTTTTAAGTTCACTTAAATTAGAAGTCTAATAAATGTTAAAATTTATAGATCTAAATTATACTGTAATGCTGACTGGCTACAGTCAATGGTTAAATATTCAGGGGAAAAAACTATTTTATAGAGACATCAGTAGTATTGATATCAGTGATGCTGGCCTTCAATCATAAAAAAGATGCCATTAAAGAAATATTAAAAATATACTGTCTTTATGTTGTTTGTACATTGTACTTTTGAAGATTGAATGCGAATTTATTGCAATATAAAAGTATATTTAAAAACTTTAATATTAGGTGGAATTAATCGCGATTAATCGCGATTAATTTTAGAAAAATGTGCGATTTAATTAGTTAATTTTTTTTAATCGATTGACAGCACTAATATATATATATATATATATATATATATATATATAACTTCACTGGAACCATGACGCCCAGCTTACGAAGTGTCCTGTTTTCTCTGCTACACATTTTCTTACTTTTTTCTCTGTACATGATTAATGGCGTAATCAAGCATCCCTACAAGTAAGACTAGGGGGGATGTGAGAATGAGCATTTTTCATGCTCGGCTAGATAAGATTATAGCTTATAGGATCAGATAAAATGTCTCTCTCTCTCTCGCTCTCTCTCTCTCTCTCTCTCTCTCCCTTTGCTTTATTTTTGAAAATGGCCTAGTTTTAAAAAGTTCAACACATAGTGGGGCGGCATCAGAGAGTCGAGCATGTGATGTGAGAGACTGAGAAAGAGCAGGGCAGTGTGAAGGCACAGGATGCTGCAAGGTGTGTGTGCATGTCGGTTTCATTTTTGAAAGAGGGATGCAACAACTAAAAAAAAAGAAAACTTTGTGAACCCAGTGGTATTTTATTCCCAGAAGCACTGTGCACGTTGTGGTGGTTACAAAAAAGTGTAGCGGCACAGTCGGCGTGTATGAAAAAAAGACATGAGTCGTATTTTCTCTTCTCTTTCTGTTGAAAGAGGATGTCCCTCAGGCATAAAGGCCAGAGTATAGTGTTTAACAGCAAAGTTTTATCTGTTTGTGTGTGTGTGTGTGTGTTTTAAGGAAGTCAAGCAGGTACAGACGGATAGTCCCATCACTGTGTGACATTGACTAATGAAACACATTCCTTGTAGCACACACAAACAAACACACTGAAGCTATGACATGCCATGACAACATTAAAGTGTGTCACCCTCACACTGGCTACGTTTACATGCACAATTTTTGGTTCAATCGGACTGAATTCATTCAGATAGTGTTTACATGAACGCTAAATAAAGTGATCGGTTTGATGTGCAGGTTTATATGTCACAAGCTTCAAATCGGAATTGATTTTTTTTTACATGCACACACTGCGCAAATATACAGTTTCTCACTGTTTGCACATAATAACCACTCTCCTACACTGTTTCTTTATTTGTTTTTAACAGCAGAATTAATATTTATCCATAAGCCGCTGTGCCGTGCTGCTGATATTTATCACGCAGCAAAAAATGCCCCTCCCTGCACACAAAACGGGTTGCCTGTGGATGAGAATCAAGAACTGGTGGGACGAATTCAGTGCCGAGTGAAAGGAGAGTTTTATAATGATAGGATACGCATTTATACAACACTTTATTCAAAATTCCGATTACAAATGGATTATTTGGTTGCATGTAAACGTAGCCACTGTGTCTCATGGACTTCCTTTGGGTCAAACAAACTGTCCCATTACACGCTTCCAAATTAAATTCTGCTCTGGTTTTATTCCTGCCCATCTGGAATGTTGTTGTTCAGGCCATGTTGAATCATGCATAGTGTTTCATGACAAAGTGTGTGGGACTTGAAAATTAACAAGGTGGCTAGCTGCACACTGAATCTAATCCAGACTGGAAAAGTCTACAAAAACATTTATTTTTTATTTTTTATAAATTAGATTGTGCAAAAAGTGTGTGGGACTGACAGGAGCAGATTAGGGTTAGGCGATATTTTAAATTTATAATTTTCATATAATATTATATAATGTTTTAATAGGTTGGGCAGTGTATTAATATATTCACATTGAGTGTGCTTCAGGCCCTTCTCAACAGCACAATGGGTTTTGTTGGACGTTGTACACAGAGCTAGAGCTGGAGCCGAGCCTGTTTTGCTGGCAATATAAAATTAAGGAACATGGTGATTGATGTTAATGTGCTTTTTATTTGGCCATTACGTCTTCTAAAGAGCATGCCATTAGACTAGTTTCACGATTAGACTAGAAAATGCTCATTAGACTAGTTTTGCAAGCCCTCCTTGTCTTGTGACATGATTATGAGTGTGTTAGGACTGTAATGTTGTCTCAGCATCCCTGATTTAAACTTCAGCTGCAAACAAAAAAAACAAAAAAAGTTGATAATTTTGATCTAAGCGGAAGTCTCTTATGCTCAACAGGGCTGCATTTATTTGAGTTTAAAGAAGAAGAAAAATAAGTTTTTTTTTTTTTTTTTTGGTTTATATAATATATGTGTTTCTACTGTGTATGTAACATTCACAACACTGTTCTGCGTAAAATGTGAATGTAAGTGAATATGCAAATTCACTCTTTGCCACAAGGTGGGGCTTTTGGAACATCAGAATTATAGCCGTTACATGAAGTAAACACATGTACTATTACATACAGGCATTATACAGAGGTAATATGAAAAGAAAATGCCATCAAAACTTTCCTGGCTGAAATGTGAGTTTCCAGGTATGATTTAAACACCATAAATCACACAAAATATTCATTATTCATCATCAGTAGATCGAAACAACGCGGCATGTTGGCATAAATGTTTGCTGTTTGGTGATTGCTAACTGTGTTTTTATTTTGAAACATGCTGTGCTCACGTTTAAATCACAGCCATATAAAGTTTAATGATCACATTTAAGCAATAGGATGATTCCTGTTTTTCCATCCCCGGATTTAAAATTGAGACTTTGAAGCAGCACCTTTGATGGAACACAATGACTGAATCTAAAACCTTCCGCTTACACACAGATTACATCCACGCAAGTTACTGAACTCGCACTGTATGACGTTACAGAAAGTTGTCCAGCTCCTTTCACACAGCGGTGTTGTGTTTCTTGTTAATCTGCAAGTTAACTAAAAGACACTCTTGTGCCGGGCTTCTTTACTAGCACGTGTATTGTACATTCCGCTTACAGTATATTGGTGAAACACGTAGAACATACCAACTATACAAACTGTATGGGGGAACCTAAACTGAACCATTCACTATATAGGCTACTACATCCAGGGCGTCGCTCAAAATGAGTGTGTGAGTTTGTTTACAGAATGCTGTTGTCACTGCTGCAAACTCCTATATAAATTATTATTTGAAAAATATAATTTCCTTGCAGCCAGTGGGGCCCCCTTTCCAGTGTACTGTAGGCCCCTGTGCTTCGGCCTCTTAAAGCCTGTGCGTTAATGCGCCCCTGCGCAATACAGTATATATTTTGAAAATATTTACATCTCTATATTTATATTCATATAATTTATATTACATATAAATACATTTAATATATAAACATGACATATTTTTCTTAAATATATACATACATGTGTGTGCATTTATATATATATATATATATATATATACATATTACAAATGTACACAGTACACACACACATATATTATGAACAATTTTTTTTTTTTTTTTTTTGGTTGCGATTAATTGCGATTAATCATTACCCAGCACTAGTTTTTGTATTACTTTAACTCATCAAAATAAGTAAAGCAATTTTAAACTTTACTTTTATTTTTTAATTAAGTTATATAAGATTAAATGTAATTGAAGTTGATTGTAGTTATTTTAAAAAAAAAAAAATAATTAATTAAAATAAAAACCTAAGGCAGCACCTTTTTTACAGTGAGGAAGAGAGCAAAAAACAAACAAAAAATAGAGAGAATAACAAATGTGGTTGTTATCTGGCAGGAGGAAATGGGAGTCTGAAAACAGAGGAGTGATGGAGACAGTAGTAATGTGTGTGTGAGTGGAGGGGGGATTTGATGGTCTCTTCTTCTTTTGTGCAAATCAAGTTGTTTGAACAGAGAGGGAGATTTTAGGTGGCTGAAAGAACAAACTTTTTTTTTTGCTTTAATTTCACACACACGCTCACACATACACATACAAATGGATCCCGTTATCAGCCACTTAAAACCTGTGAAGGCTAGATAGGCTCACGGCTAAATTGCTACACATTTCTTTCTAGAGAACTGACCTCAACTGACCTCAAATTATTCAGCAGCTCGTGAGATCTATTAAACCGTCTTTAGCCTCAAGAAAGGCCCGTTAGTGTCACATTAAATGTTCTTTCTTTCTTTCTTTCTTTCTTTCTTTCTTTCTTTCTTTCTTTCTTTCTTTCCTTCCCACCCTCTTTACTCTGAGCCCTAGTGGCAGTTTTCACCCCCTTTATTGATCTCATTAATTGTTTGTTAGATGTGTAATTAAACAGTAGAGAGGGAAACATCTTGTTAGCAGCTGGGGTCTTTATGTGCTCTTTGGACTCCAGTCTTAGTTAAGCTACAGTGAGAAATTAGAAAGCCGTCACTAAGCCCAGTGGGAACATCTGCGGGAGACCGGAGCCCCAGTTTGGGAGCTTTTAATAGTAGATTCTGTAAATGGCTCCATTAGAATGTATTCAGCATCAGATACACTGGAATAATATTTTTAATGCCAGGCTAATGGGCATCTTTCGCATATATTTTGTCAGAACTGTATGTGCTTTGAGACATGAAATGTGCTGAAAGACAGATACATAAAAAAAAAAAAAAAACACTACTGTTAGGGGTCAGTATGCACAAAATAATAACTGTTTTCAATGTTGATAATAATAAGAAATGTTATTAGAATGCTTTCTGAAGGATCATGTGACGCTGATTGATTAAAATTCAGCTTTGCCATCACAAGAATAAATCACTGTCCTCAAACTAATTTAGTACACACACGGCTGAAATGTTGAGAAGCTGTGTGTAGGGCTAAACTGGAAAGGTATGGTAATTGTGTCAATTGGTGGATTGCATTTCATGATTGTCTTACTTACTGCTACAGGACTAGTGTCAATTACTTTTCTGCACTGTTCAACTAGCTTGCCTGCTTGACAAACTACATCAATACTGGCAACTGCCATGCAGATTGCAATTTATATGTCTTCTCTTCCCCCTTTCTATACTTCCTTCTCCCTGTGTCTGGCATTTGTTTATAGCGAGCATGACTGTGTCGCTGCTCTTTTAATTGATCACATGGTTTTATGGTTGTGGCCTTATTTGCATGTTCACTGAATGCATCACAGGAGTAGTTTGTGAAATATCCAATATCCAGTCCTGTTGTATGCAACAGAGCATTGCAAATGTAAAACAAACAAAAGCTTTTGCAGCTATGTAAACTTGGATGTATATTTGCATTTCCAGAAGTAACTAAGATATGTTTGATTTTGGGAGATATTATATGTAGGCTTATTTGTGCAAATCAGGGAGCTGCTCTCAAAATACAGGATATTGAATGCGTACTTATGTTTTGCTTTTGAATTCACAATTGTGCGTTCTCTGTGTACAGAGAGCAGCAGTGCTGAGTGCGCATTCTACAAGATAAGACATTTGTCAGATGTTGGGCAACAAACCCTCCACCCTGGCCTTGTTGGTCATTTCTCCTTACTCTCGTCATATGATTAGTCTTATTCCTGCTGTGCTGTGTGCGACTCTGCATCTTGTGCTGGATGAGCAAAGCAGATGCTTTTAGTTTAGAATTAAAGTGAACATTATGCAAAAAAAAAAAAAAAAAATGAAAGGACAGTGGAGAAATGTGATGTAAATGTAGCAGAGGCATCCTCTATACTAATTTCACCCTCACACTCCGTCATGGTGATATTGCGAGAGCTTTTCACCTCGACGAGAAACCTCGTCACATTTTAATCTCTCGAGATCTCGTGGCACAAGATCTCATCACACCCCTTCTCTGTACTTAAATACAGTGCTGACTTGCACACATAAGCCATGCATATTATTGCATTCGTACAGTACCATATTAATGTATGCACATACTTTATGATGGTACATTGAAAAACCATTAAATAATTAAATTGATGCACAGAGTCATATATTTCTGAAGTGGAGGGAAAATGAAATATTTAGCTGAACTTTACCTCTTTTAACTTTTAGTTGTGGTTGAAGTTTTATATTTTGTGTGTAGATATATTTTAATAGTTTGAGATTAATGAATAATTTATGGACCGCCTGTAGTACTGCTGTGGACCCCCAGGGGTCGTGGACCCCTTTGAACACCCCTGTCGAATGTATTGGCAAACTTGGAATTGACCTGTGTTTGCGCCCCTGCACAACATTTTTTATTATTTTTTTTTAAAGGGAATATGAAAAGGAGGGCATGTGTTTGCTCCCTTGTTCTCCTTCAGCTACCAGCCTCCAAACCTTTTGGTTCAGTACAGCAGTAAGTAACTGATATAAATGCTTCTGAAAGAAAGAAAGAGGGAAGTGGGAGCCTGATAAGGGCATTAAGTGGGGAAAATGGATTTTAAAAGTATGGTAAATCCTCCCTGGTCTTTGGTTTCTATAAATATTAATGTTATCCCCAGCTGTTCGACAGGTATGCATGGAATAAAAAGCCGGTGATAAGTTGCCCTCGGTTGGCGTGTGCTGCATTCTCCCCCTCTCTTTCGATTGTTCACCCGCAGAAGTTAAAACGCCTTGAAAAATGAATAGATCCCCATCCACTCATCCCCTTCTGCCTAATTCTTTAGCTTCTTTTACGCCCTAATACCCACAGTAAACAGCACAGCAGCCCCGTGTCGTTGTCTTTTTCCACTTGAAATCATACTCATCTTTGAGCCAGTGGAGCAAAAGGCGGAATGCCTGTGGAAGCAAAGTACTTCTGAAAAGTTCTCTCAGATGAGTCGCTGCCTTCCTTGCTATTGTGAATCGTTACACTAGGCAAAACATGAACTTGAAGTGCAAAGTCTCAATGTAAAGGGCTAAAAGCAGGGCATTATGGGTCATAGAACTCAGCATATCTTGAGAATTGTTGATGTCTTAATGCATGGAACAGAACAGAATGTTTTTGAGATGCAGTTTTAAATAATACATATTTTAACTTCACTGTTCCTGTTATATAGGTGTCCATCTAGTTCATATTTATATAGACACAATGCAAAACCACACACTGTGAATGAATGAATGAATCAATCAATCAATCAATCAATCAATCAAATTTCAATATCAATCAATACTGATATTGATCAATAACCAGACCAGTCACAGTTCAGTATGCAAAGAGTACAGTGTTATCACTGATAATTTTTTAAAATCTTTTTTTTTTTTTTTTTTTTTTTTACAATTTTAGTCTTTTTTTTTTTCAAAGCTTTAACTTAATTTATGTATTTATTGTGGTTGAAATTTCAAGATAAAATGTATGATGATGAGTATATGTGTAATGTAAATGTATAATGAGACCTAAATGATAAGAGTGACACTATAAGGCTAAATTTATTTACACGTTTGTATTAATTCTTTATTTTAAGTGGTTTGGGCTGAATTACACAATTGCAAGCATGGTAATGTCATTAAAGCACCCAGAGACTTGGTTCCCAGACTCAGTCCTTGATCATAAAGGGATCATGACCGTTTACTGTGGCCCTAATCTTTGCCATAGGAGGGCCACTACAGGGGTAATTGTCTTTTAAGAAGCACTAATGAATCCAAAGAAGCTTCAGTGATCGATCGATGGCCCGCTGCTGTGCTGTTTAATTGTCTGTGTTTTATGTCAGCATTCACTGCGTGTGACAGTGCAGAGGGATTAAGCGCATATGTGTTATCTAAATAGAAAGAGGCCTTTGCCGCTTTATGCACCATTTCACTCAACCTGGCAACAGTAATGTGCAAATTTCTTATCTGATAAGCTCTGTGAGGAGTGAACTGAGATGAAAAATATGAGGAGGGTGAGAAACAGAGACATGGTTTGGGTTTTCTAAAGATATTAATTTAGCATAAATCATGAGGTAGGGCCCGTTAATGAGAAGCCCAGCATTTAGACAATGAATAAATGTATTTAATAAATGTCCCTATTCTAATTCTGCATGAGTCACAAGGCATTGCTTGCTTAAATACATACATACATATGTACTCATTTATACTTTCCCATCAAGATCAGGAAAAAAAAAACAAAAAAACAAAATTTAACACCATTATAGATGCCTGTTTTTACCACAAAAAAAAAAAAAAAAAAAAAGTAATTGTGACTCTTTCTCTCACAACTCTCACCTTTTCTTTCCCTTCAGAACTGGACTTTGTAACTCGTAATTGCGAGTTTATTTCTCACAATTCTGAGAAAAAAGTTAGAATTACGAGCTTGTTCCACGCAATTCTAAGAAAAAAAAAGTCAGAATTGTGAGATGAAAAGAGTCACAATTACCTTTTTTATTTTTAATTCAGTGGTGGAAACGGGCTTCCATACACCCCGGTTTGATTCCAGAAAAAAAAAAATGAAAATAATAATAAAAACCATTTTATTCAAACCAAAAACTTAAAAAGGCACTACACACCCCACAATATGTTATATACAGTTTTTAAACATCAGAAGAGTCACTGTGATTATCAATTAATAGAAATGAACTAAACCCATTTCTCATCTGATGCCTCGCCTGACAATTTTTAAAATACTCATCTTAATGGTCTCGCCAGTGCTAGGAGTAATGAGTGTAAGAGCGATCATTTGGCAGACACCTGACACTGTGTCATGGGATGTTCAGCTATCCTCAGCTAACCAATTTCAGAGGCCCTAACCTGAAATATCACTTCCTGTCCTCCCTCTACAACTCTGCATTTCCCATCTGTACATGTTCATGCCAGAATAAGACAAGCAAGTAAAATGGCTCCCATTATGTGCTATTGTTGTGAAAGTGGCAGGGAGGGGCAACTTTAAACCCCTTTGCCTGATTGCATTAATTACCATGTTAGCTTCATTAGTGCTATTAAGCAATAAATCCAGGCAACTGGGAAATGAAGCATGCTTTCTCTCTATTCTGTTTTTTTCCTTCTTTATTAAAATATTTATTTTCTCAAAATTAATCATAGAATTCGGCCATCTTGCTTAGAGCAGCATGAGTAACTCGCATGCTTTAAAGCACGCATAGTTTAATGATCATCTATTAATAAATGTGACCTTTATTCAAACACAACCACATCAACCCCCGCTTGCTGCAAAAGCATTTGATTTTAGAGGTATTTATTAGATGTGCTCTTAAGTCGTGTTGTAGGAGGGGGTGTGGTACATCTGGGAATAATGGCCTTGTGTTTTTGTTGTCGAATCATTGAGGGTCAAGTACAGCGTTAGTGGAACGAGTCTCTAAACATGAGCGGATCCTGTAATTTGTCTTCACATGTACCTCTGAAAGCTCACTGCCAGAGATTAGCAAACAAATGTGATGCTAACAGTGGCTCAGATGCATCACTAAATAAGGGCACCAGGGAATTCATTAAAGTTTATTTTTTGTCAGGGCACAATTTGTATTTTTTTTATGATGTTTTCTTCCCCTCCCACCACGGACCTCGCGGCAGCCGCTTTACAATCTCAGTGTTTGATTGTTAAATCATAGAGACAGGATTGAGTGAGAGAAGACGGGGAAAGAATGTTTTTGTTTGCGGGAGTTCAAGGTGATGAAATTCAAGCTAAATGTGAGGAGCAGATAGCAAGGATGGATGCTCATTACTGCAAAATAAATCACGCCCCGATCTCCCTCGTTAGCAATTACTAGCGCACATTAGCGTGTAGCACCTCGGGCTCTTTGTCATCCGCCGTCAGAAGCCAAGAAGCGCGGGCTTAGGCACGTTGTACATCATCTCCCAGGATGCATCAGTGCCGCCAGCTAACATCCTGACAGAAACGTTACGGTATCTGCTCCTATCATCAAGGTGAAATGTGTGTGGGGTCATAAGAAGATAAAAGCTACTTTCCGATCCACGCTGTAGTGGTGTGTTGGAGGTCATGTTTATTTATGTGGAGTGTGTGCACGTGAAGGGTGCGTTTTGTTCTGTTAATAGGGAGCGGACATTTGTGTGTGCAGGGAAAACATCAAGGGGATGGAAGATTGACACGATCAGTGAATCTCGTGAAAGCTGAAGTAAAGAAATTAAAAGGAAGTAAATACATTTTATTTTGCTTAAAGGCAATGAAGACCTTTTAGGACATTTTGGACATTCTTTGCAATGGGACATTTATTTTCTTGTCAATTAAGCATTTAAGCAGTTTCCTTCCCAATTATCAATGTTGCTGTAAGCATGAATGAATGAATGAATGAAAGTAAGCAAATAAATAAATAAATAACTGTATAAAATTATTATTAGTAGTAGTAGTAGTAGACATTTTCACAACAGTTAATGTACATTAATGTTTTCACAATGATTAAGCAGATTATCAGTCAAATTTACTCTAGGAAAATAAATTAATAAAGTATATGAATGAACTATGAATTAATTTATATTTACAAGTACATATAGAAATGTATTTATTTATGTGCATTATGCATTCATACAGTACATTTCACACAAAATCAGCTTAATCACTAAAATAAATGCAATGCCTGATGATATGATATTTTTATAAATAATAATAATAATAATAATAATTATTATTATTATTATTATTATTATTATTAAAGGCTGGTATTTCTTTATTTCTTTATTTACACTTACATAAACATAAAAGCCATTTGGAATAGGCCTGTTCTTCTAAATGCATATTAGAGCAATAGAAGATAGAATCTGTGGGTGTTGACACAGTGAAATGTATCAAGCAATTTATGGTTATGGCAAACAGCTGGCTGGATCTAGGTCTGAAACATCTTATAAACATTATGCTGTTAGTGACAGTATTGCTAAAACACACTTTAGAAACAGCTGCTGGAAGGAGCAGTGTGTGACATTATCCATTAAACACTGAGGCGTAGTAAAAGGTGATACATAAAATTGTGCAGCAAAGAACGTGCTGATGGCCACTAGCTGAGAAATGCTTTGCAGTGCTAAGTATTTCTCAGAATGTGCAGCCTTATGCTGAAGCTCTTCCTAGTTTTTCATGTTCTGCTCACTCACATTCACATGACTTGACCCGAATGGATTCTGCTATTGTTTGCTGCAGGCGTCTAAGGGAAGGCCAGTAATAGGTTTCTCAGGGACGGGCAGATAAGACACGAGAGTAAAGCTGGAAACCAAGGGGATAGAGAAAGTGTAAATGGGGGGAATTGCATTCAACACACTTTGCGTCGTCTTCTAAATATAGCTCAACACAGCCTTGTGGCTGCCAAGGTACTCAGGACTAAAGCTTATTTTTTTCTTTTTTTTTTCCTCCTCAAATTGTTTAGCACTGCATTTTGCCACAAACATTGACCTGAAGTGTCCCTTTAGGATAACTTTGTTATTGATAACGATGGTCTGCTTCTGTTGCTGATTAGGTTTTCATTAGAGGTAAATTGCTAAATTAGCAAGAGCCTCATTAGTTGTATTATGCTATCTTGATAACTGGATTGAATCTGAGGTCGACTCAAATTCAATTTGCCTGGGATGCCCAGTTGTCAAATAAATTGAATCAATTAGTAATCACTTTTTGAAAAACAACGTGTACATTTGCAGAGGCACTATTCATTACTTTAAAAAGTTTATCATTTTAATCCTATATTAAGAGGACGAATGAACAAATGAACAAACAAACAAACAAACAAACCTTAAGAAAACAACAAAACAAATAAAAAGCATAATATAATTTTTCATTTTATCAGTTATGTTATAGGACGTTCATATGAAAGAAGCTGTGTGAGCTGCACATCCATCCATCAAAAGAATCTATGATCAGTGAAGGAATGCTGAGGTTTCAGCATGTCAGCAGGTCATGTCAAATGTGTTCAAAGGTCAGTTTATGTTATTAACCTCCAGTCAACACAGGTAATCGGTCAACAGTAAATAATCGCCAGTAGTGCGTACTGTATGTCATCTGACCTCAGTTTGTGCTGACTCCATTGAAAACTGAAGGTTTTGAAGGTATAGACACATGCATAATATGAAAGATGTAGCCTAGTTGAGAGGTGGGAACAGGGTGTGATTCAGAGAGGGCGAAGTGCTGGCCCACATGTCTCATGAGACGTTTGTTGCAATCTCTTGTTTTCTATTACCACTGTGCTGTCAGCTCTCTGTCGTCTCCCGGCTTCTGATAGAATAGTTTATTCACAAACACAAATACTACACTGTGATAGTGTGACAGAGATGAACCTGAGCCTGAGGGGGGAGGGGGGGGATAAGATTCATTCATTCATTCATTCATTCATTCATTCATTTGACTTGCTTCTGAAAGAGCTGGTTACATTACTTACAAGTCCGTTACTGATTCCAAATTGCATGATAAAATTTGTAGTTATAGTAACAATCCATTGCATTACACATTTTATGTAATACAATCAGACTGCTTTTTGTTTACATTTAACCTAACCTGTTTATCACATTGAGTTAAATAGGATAATATTGTACCAAATTGATATTGAAATGCAAAGAAAATATATTCCATTCAAGCATTACATTATTTCAAGGTTTCCCAATCTAGGGTTCCTGAAGGAACTGCAGAGGGTTTGTGAGTTTAATGAAAAGTGAATAATTAATTAAGTCATACAAATGTAAAATGAAATTAACTCATTTTAACTAACTAAACTTATTAAAAAATGAAATATTTTGTTTACCTGCATGTCATGTATGCATTTTTAGAAAGGAACGTTTAAAAGAAGAAAAAGATAAGAATTAGGGACAATGAATCAATTATGAATAATTTATTGCTATAGTGTAAATGTAATCAAGCAATCAATAAAATAGTAACTGTAGTCTGATTACGAGTATTTTTAAAATGTAAATTTATCAAATCACAAATACTTAATTTTTGGAATCTGATTACGTAATCCAGATTACATGTTTCAGTTACTACCTAGCTCTGGATTTAGATTGTGCATTGGACTTGTGAGCATGTATGTTGTGTGATACAGCCCCAAATTACAATTGAGACAAGCCCACCTTGTGAGGTCTGTCATCACCTTCAGAAGTGAGAAAACTAAAAAATTTTATCAAAAAAAAAAAAAAAAAAAAACCAAAGTGAAAGTACAAATCACTTCTGCATTTCAACAGCCACTAATGCCAATTCCCTGTTTTTTATTATTATTATTTATTTATTTATTTTTATGAACAAACAGGCATCAGTTGTCAAGTTTGGCAGTCCATCAAAACACTGGATGCAGTAATCGAACATCACAGTTTGTGCCAGTGAATATAAGCGGAACTGATGTCATCCAACTGTGTTGGTGCCAGTGGACTGTATGTACTCTGAACAGGATCAGTCGTTTGGTAGCTGAGAGCTCTGTGAGCTTGTTGGCTGCGGCGAGTGGTCATTATCCAGTGTGGTCTTGTTTGAAGCTCTAACCGGCGTGGTTGTAGCCAACTACCCATGCTGTTAATCCTGTTGATCAGGGTGATGATTTAAACAATTAATCCTGTGGTACAGTGAAAATCTGCACCATTCACTTTTTTGTGGATAATGCCACTCCCTGTGTCTTTGGCACTTTCCTGCTGGCTGCAGCACAGTACTGGCTCTTTCTGATGCTGAGAGGGGGGCTTTAGATTACTGTGCCCCTGCTGGATCAAGAGTATATTCCGTGATTCAAAAGGCTGGCAATCACGTTGAATAGAAATATGCAAATACTTAAATTTGTATAGGTGGTCGTGTGGATAAATGTTGACCACCCATGTGTGTTAATGGCTTTGTGGAGGTGCATTCACAAAAGCTCAGTTGCAGCCACAGTCCAAAATGAACAGCAAATGAAAGGTTTAAATAAATATTTGGCAGTATGTATAACTGCACCGTTGTCAGGGTCTAAAAAGAAGCTGTCCATTGTGCTGAAGTGCTTTATTGGTTTTAGAGGTGTTTATTTCATTTCTCATGTTTTGCAGTGTTGACTATTATTGTTCTTGTTTTTGTGTTTGCATTTTTCCCCTCAGTCTTCAGATACTATAGTATATTTAATCAGCTGAGCAATTTTCTTATCGCACATAATGTCAACATAGGCTCATTGGAAATGCGTGCCTCTAAATACATTTCTGAAAAACTGAAAAGCGTACCTATGCATATGTATCGCTGCAGTTTCCAGTTGAAATAAACACTAGAGAGAGTAAAACTCAGACAACTTTTATTCATTTTCACACAAAGTATGATTTTCAGGTCCACAGTTTCGATTAATAAAGCCAAATTTTTACACAGTTACTTGAGGAATATCATATTCCACAAAACAGTTCAAACCTGCATATAAGGAAGTTCAAATGGCACGACTACATCAACAAACCCGTTTTTATACCAGTTTTGCAGTTGTTGACACTTTCGGGTAGGTTTAGGGTTGGGTTTGGTGTAGGGGGTATTTCCAACACAATAGAGCATTAACTGCCTAGATATCGGAATTATGAACCACCGCGATACGTACCTGAAGTCAAGTCAATCAGTCAAGTCACCTTTATTTATATAGCGCTTTTAACGATACAGATTGCGTCAAAGCAGCTTTACAATATTAAATAGGAAAATAGTGTGTCAGTAATGCAAAAGAACAATATTAAACTCTCAATTTTCTGTTAAAGGCAGTTTATCAGTGAATTTAGTGATGTCATCATCCAGCTCAGTTCAGTTCAAATAGTATCTGTGCAGTCAAGTTGACAATATCACTGGAAATTAAGTGTCCCCAACTAAGCAAGCCAGAGGCGACAGCGGCAAGGAACCAAAACTCCATCGGTGACAGAAATGGAGAAAAAAGCCTTGGGAGAAACCAGGCTCAGTCGGGGGGCCAGTTCTCCTCTGAGGCAGCATAATAAGAACACAGCAATACGCGCCTATATCAATGTAACAAAAACGAGCCAGGGTCACGTATTGAACCTGCGTTTTAGCGCTACTCACTGAACATTTAACTTTGAACTTGCCGCGAAATTTGCGGTAAGGTACGTAATAATGGTGTTGCAGAAATGTATTTAGAGGGACGCATTTCCAGTGAGCCAGGGATGCATAATGACCCTATACACACATCCAAAGCTGACAGGACCACAGTTTTGGTCACCAAGTCCCAAAGAAAAAGAAAAAAAAAAGAAAAGAAAGATATTACTGCAGTCTAATAGCAAATGAGGTCCAGGTATCCTGGAGATAGGGATAGAGGACTTACCAAGACTCCTCCATCACACTCCAAACTGCTCAAATATATAAACAAACAAAAAGAAGCCTACGGTAGGTTTGATAGGGAGCTACTCACACAGCAAGACTTATCGATTCCCCCACAGTGACCTTCAGGCACAGGCTAAAATATGGATTTGTAGAGGGAGGAGAGAAGGAATGTTGTGTGTGTGTGTGTGTGTGTGTTTTCCTGAATTTGGGCGGTGAGGGACACAGAGTTGTTGTCATATTTTGATACCAGGTTTTTTCCCACTTCTTTCTCCTACACTTACTTTTAAGCTCAGGTGGGAAATCACCAGGCTTATATTCAGAATTTTTATACTGCCATTTCTGATTCTACAGTATGCAGTAGGTATATTGTGCACATTATGCAAATATTCTGCATGCTTGGAATGCACACACATCCTGTTGTATTTGTAAGAATGTGTGATATACAGCAGACCTTGAATATGGCATGCCACATATTCAGGAACTGTTCCTTTCCTACAGTCACGGAGAACCTGAAAATATCATTAAATTTTAATGTTGATTTTCTAAAATATGAGGGAAACAAGCAATTTAGATTTTATTATTATTATTATTATTATTATTATTACTTATGTAACAGTGTCTATTGCTGTGAGAAACTAGCATACATTTTTTTGTTTGTTTATTTGTTGTTTACTACTAATTCAAATATTGTTAAACAAAATAGTAAATGTTATATAATAAGTATCTAAAGTGGTATTCCATACATTCACTTTTTTTGTCTCATGGTGGTCATGGGAAAGTAAAGCTCTGCCGCATTTTCAAACTGCTGAAAAATCGGAAGAGCTGCATGCAGCACAGTTCACACTGCAGACGTTCCCGCTCTGCTGGCTCCACACAGCTTGACTCAGTTGATTAGCTCCCTCGTGTCAGACGATGGTGCACAGTTGAATTAATTTGCTCTGACTGTAACTTTCAAAAACCAAACACGTTGGAAATCCAAGCCGTATGTGTAAACCTCACCAACTCTGGCTGCATTTTTCTCGACCGTTGTCATGTTAATGGCCTGCGGCGCCGCTGTAATACACCAGAGATGAAGCGAGAAATGCTGATGTGCGCCGTTACTCCACAGAGAGAAAAACAAATACAGACAAATCAATCGAGTCTGCACTTGGCAGTCTATCGCATCCCACACTGCATTGCTGTCACGTGTTCTACCTTTTTCATCGACAGGTAGATATTACTCTTTGGGGGCAGGTGAAGCAAAGGGCTCACTTGATTGAACTAGAATCAGTTAAGTCGTACTCAAACAGTAGACATTTCTTTTGCCCTTAAACTTTTTTTCTGAAAAACTCTCATTTGATGGAATTTGCACTCTTGTCTGGAGATATTTTTTCACCCGCATGCAACTACGCCAGCGTGCCAGGATCACGTTGAAACACCAGTGTCTGTCTGGTAAAGGTTTATTAACCTTGAAATGAAACCCGGGCCGTGGAGGCCATGGCCTCTGATACGCCATGTGTAGCAGAAAATGAAAAGGCACTTGATATACAGTCTGGAGGTAATAGACTCCTCTGGCCCTGACTGATATGTCATTACAAACCCGTACCTTTTTATAAATCAGTTTTTGTCTTGGTCTTTTCATGCTGGGATTGATTTTTCTTTGATTTTTCTTAAATCAATGTTTATTTTATCTTGTCATGTCTTTATCTTTATGTTTTATACATATAAAAACCATGTTTTGGGTTTGTCTGTTGCGCAAATATGTTTTGCGGCTAACTGACATGTATGCTGGAAAATGTGTTAAAAGCCAGTCTTATTAGTGTCTGCTGTATCATATATTTCTGTATATATTCCATTTCTATAATTACTTCACTCTTCACAATTACACAGCTTATTTTTGAACATTATATGTATTGTTTTATACTTTTATACAGCAAACTTAACTTATGAAATCCGTTTTTAAAAAGTGTGTGTTTGTTGTTTTTAGTGAAACCCACTTGGTTTCATAATTCATCTAATGCAGTGACATTCACATATATTGAGTGTGGCTTAAATGTCCAAATACTTTCAGGGCCACCGTATATGTCTGGTTTCTCGCTTTTGACTTAATTATTTATACTACCCAATATATTATACCATATAGTCATGCACTATTCATCATAGCTCATTATGAATTATGCAGTCATCACCAAATTTTGTGGTGTGAAACAAACCATCTGCAGTTCATTTTGAATGCATTTCTTTCAGTTTTTGATATTCAGTGTTGATTAATTGCTTTAAATAATCTCAAAGGGTTAAGAGGTCTGTTTCATTAATTTACCCAGAAGGCTGTGGACATTTGCACGGTTCTAGGTTACAGATCTCTGACTGTTGGCTTGAAATTAAAACTGTCTTTTAATGTAACATGGGACACATAATTATGGCATAATTATAAGTGTGCAGCAAACTTGCAGTTCATTAGGCAACATGTCTGTGCGTGCTGTTCTGTTTGAGAGCAGCTTGTGTGGCTGTTACATTTAGACCCAGTGCAATCCAAAAGCAGGTGTGTGCTGTACTGAGTGACTTTTACTCAAGCGATTGTCCAAAGTGGAGAAATATCACACTCACACACTCTGACCTGCCTGTAATGACCCCATAAGGGAGCCCAACAGCTTTGAGGTGGTCTGACCTTTATTAGGGGCTGATATGGGTTCCAAGAGAGCTCAAAGAGACTCAACCCATCTTCCCAAATGGACACAGTGTGTTAAAGTAGGCCACAGTAATGTCTGTACCGAGTATCACTCCTAGTAAGACTTTATTTCCTGCCTGGTACTTCAGAGCAGCACCAGACATTTCTTCCACAGCAATCAGGAAGACTCACAGAAAGAAAGAAAGAAAGAAAGAAAGAAAGAAAGAAAGAAAGAAAGAAACCAATGACAGAAATAAAGGAGCAACAGATTGAACAAACATATGAAAGAATGACAAAAAGAACAAAAAAAAGAAAGAAAGAAAGAAAGAAGAACCCAATGACAGAAAGAAAGACAGAGAACAACATACAAACTATCAATTTATTTGAAAAAAGAATGTTAAGAAAAATAAGATAACTAATGGAGTAAACAAACAGTTTGTTTAAAAAAAAAAGAGAGAAGAGAGAACAAAGAATTAACGAGAAAAAACAAACATGAGAGAATGAGCAAACTAAATAACAGTATGAACAAACAGGAAAAAAGAAAGAAAGGAAGAGAGTTAAAGAAAGCAGATTCTCAGTCTGGCTGATATCATTTCTTCTTGTATTAGTTGTCTGGCTGAGTGGCATCTCCTGAGATTGGCAGGGTCTGATAGGGAGCAGTTCACACTTGTCACAGGCTCAATAACACCAAAACAAAAGCAAGTGCAGTGGAGAGCAATGCGGCTGTATCTCTCTCTCATTCTGCTGTCTTCCTCATTCTCTCCGTCTCTTCACATCTCTCACCCTCTCATCCCCTCTCAGATATAAACTTCATTTTAAGACACAGAGACATTGCAGCTGCGGCCCATCTCTGTCTGCGTGCACAGATGAAAAGATACACCACCTTGACCTTTCCCAGCATTCTCTGAAATTCACTACGGCCTGCTCTTGCTCTTGTCAACATGCACCGCCGATTTTTGTTTGACACATCTTTAATGACGCTTTCTTTAACAAGCCCAAGCCACAAGGTTCAAAAGCAACATTTTGCTTTTGTTTATGTAAATAGCACGGTTGCTCGCGGAAAGTCATTTCACGTGCTGCTTATCCTAATTAGCAGGACGACCCGCGCGACCGCTTGTCTGTTTGAGTCAGTTCCCACATGACAACGTTGGCATTTACAAGGACGACTTTCAAGACCGCTTCTGCTTTTTGGCAAAAGAAGTCTGCGGTGCATTGTTGTATTTTGCGAGGTGAGTCAAGGAGAATTGCGTGCCATTCATTACATGCTCTGAACTAGATCTTCAAATCCACAGATGAATACATATCCTTGTAGTGCTCACTTCATGTACCTCTTACTAGTGCGTACTTACATCAGAATGAAAAGATCTGTAAAACTACAAACTCTGCTCAGTTTCGATCACATCAGTCATGTTTGCACGTACGTGGCTGCTTGTATACTCTCGCCAACATCTCAGACTTCCTCATGAATTATTAAGAGGGACTGTCAGATAAAAAAAAAACATTTTCCAAACACTGGGCCATTGTTGCTTTTTGTTGATATGGAATAAGCTTAAATATGAGCGTGTGTAATGCCAGATGATAGTGAGGCGACCGCTTGGGAGTCCATGCTGTTTGTTTGCCGACGGTGCCTTGCGACTCCCGTTGTGTGTGTTTAGGTGGCTGGCAGCTCGTGGGTGGATCTTATCATATGTAAATAAGTGTCCCCTCAGGCTCCGCCTTTCCATTTAAAAGTGTGAGGGAAACTCATACGTTCTCTGCTTTTTAAGAATTGAATCATAGTATTTGGAATGTGATAATGCTTTCCGGTGCCAATAAAATAAAATACTCTTGGCTATGTTTTACAAATTTAGTTTCAATACATGTTTTCCTACCAAAAATCAGAGGAAAAAACGGCCCCAACAAAATTATTTACAACATTATTACCTGCAATCCATACAAATATTCTTTGCTGTTCTGTTCAAGGGGGAAAAAAGTTATCTATATCCTGAGGGAGATTACATTAAAGGGATAGTTCATCCAAAAGTAAAAAAAAAAAAAAATCTGTCATTAATTACTCACCCTCATGTTGTTCCAAACTCGTAAGACCTTCATTCATCTTTGGAACACATCTTATGAAATCTGAGAGCTTTCTGACTCTCCATATACAGCAATGGAACTACCACTTTCAAGGCCCAGAAAGGTAGTAAGGACATCATTAAAATAGTCCATGTGAAATTAGTGGTTCAACCCTAAATCTACAAAGCTACGAGAATACTTTTTGGTGTGCAAAGGAAACCAAAATAACTACTTTTTTTCAACAATTTCCTCTTTCGTGTCAGACTTCGACACGTTGACGAAAGGACCACGATGCATTGTCGTGAACATGCATCAAAGACTGACAGAGAAGAGAAGAAATTGTTGAATAAAGTTATATTTGTTTTCTTTGCGCACAAAAAGTATTCTCGTAGCTTCATAAAATTAAGGTTGAACCACTGATGTCATGTGGACTATTTTAATGATGACCTTACTACCTTTCTGGGCCTCGAGCCTGGTAGTTCCGTTACTGTCTATGGAGGGTCAGAAAGCTCTCGGATTTCATCAAAATATCTTCATTTGTTTTCCAAAGATGAACGAAGGTCTTACGGGTTGGTAATTAATGACAGAATTTTAATTTAGGGTGAACTCTCCTTTTAAATACACAGTGACATTTTCCATTTTTACAATTTTCCATTCACAATTTTTCTATAATGCCTAATATCTCTCTGATGGAACAAGTGTTGCGTAGCTTGTGGTCTCACGTTGTCCTCTGCATATATTTGCTTGATTCAGAAAAGAGTGGTTAATGTCAGACCAAGACTTCCCGTGTCAGGGGAAAGTTTGGGGTCTGTTCCTATTTCTGGGGTCTGATATTTTATTCTGGAGGTTACGGTTGACTCCACTCACTTTTTTAGGGGCTTCCCAGCGCACACTTACACCTGAGCAGGTTTGACCTGGGGCCAGTCAATTCCAACCTCAAGCTCTGGATAGATGACAGAGCAGGGTCTTTGTCTACGCTCCTACGCTCTTTTTAAAGCAGCCGTCAATAACCTCTGACCCATGACTCTGCCAGTTGCTGATGTGCTCTCCTTTTTGCCCGAGTGTGTCTTCAAGATAAGGAAAGGATTGGGTTAGAAATTCGGCTCATGCAGAGAGAGACTGGAAACCCTCTCACACACATAAACATCAGTTAACTTTTTAATTCCTGTCCGCAGACCTTCAGAATCAGTGAGGGAAGTTCATCATGTCCTTCAGGCCTTGACTATTAACTCACACCTGAGGAGAGGTTCAGAATGATAAGAAACCATAGAAACGCGAAATTACCAAAAACCTAATAGAGGCTATGATAAATACAGAATTACGGATTCAAACAACCTCAGAAGCGTGACTTATGAAAGAGACCTGTGTGCTGAGGTAATTAGCCTCCTGATGGCAAACATCCCCTCTTATCCCTGCTTCATTAGGGCTGTAAACTCTCTCTCTCTTTCTCTCTCTGAGTAACCACAACCTTAATTGGCATTGTATACTGAGGTTTATGACCCGAAGCAAATCTGCCTAGACTCTGCATTCATTTGGCCAATAAGATTGTCTGTGAGTGTGTGTGTGTGTGTGTTTGTGCACTGCCTTGTTAAATATCCCCAGCATCTTTCACATAATTTGTGGATGAAGGCCTTGAAAGTACAAGTATCGGATTTGAAGCAGCTTGTAATCTAATGAAAATTTCAGTAATGAGTGGAGAAAGGCGTCAGGTTTTCTGGCCCCCATTTCCTCTGCAATTTAGGATCGTTTACCTCAGAGAAAGGAGAAAGCTAGTAAAGGCAAAAACATGGAGATGGAATGAAAATGTTCTTTTGTCAGCTAAATGGGTGAGAAGGCAAAGTTCTGTTTATTTGAAAATATAAACTGTTAAAATGGCATTCAGAGAGTTTGTTCCTTTTGATTTTGTCCTAAGTGGCGCTCAGGTAAACTGTTTGTGGTGCAGTGCCTCCTAAGGGAAGAGCTTGTGCTGAGACCATACATACAAAATAACATTTCTAATGCATCATCGGTGCATAAAAGGGCAAACTTTAGATTTGCCACAGTACAATAAATGGTAAAAGTACTGTACATTTCAGTGGCCTTGTAGCTATACTGCGTGTGTTCCTGCTACACATATTTTGGGGACAAATATGCACCTAGAAGTGACAAAACCTTTTAAGAACACCCTCATGTATGTATGTATGTGTGTATGTATGTGTGCATTTACTTATTTATTTACTTATTGGCTGACTGACTGACCAAATGAATGAATGAATAAATAAACATTATTTATTAATTTATTTATTTACATTTTATCTGTTTCACATCCATCAAATCTCCAGAGTCTGAGCCCACTCAATACTTAAATACACAGTAACATGAACGCTGCAATGTAAAATGTGACCCATCAAATCTGCGCAATTATTTCTCTGACTGCTCTTAGAATAAATCATACTTGTGTTTCACATTTTTACAGCAGCAACAGCACCACGACCCTTGTGGCCTCCTATCTTGTGTGTTTCAAAGAGGGCAGACCTCATTTAGTTCCAACTTTGAAGTATGAACACAAAAAAGAAAGAAAACCAGGTGCAAATGAAGGGGCCCGGGGTTAGGTGTGTAGGAAGCAGAAAAAGGAAAGACGAACAGCAAAGAATAAAGCCAACCTGGACCCACACATGGTACCCACTCAAGGTGAACAGCTCGCTTCTACCCAGAAACAATGGCCATTACTCACCCAGCAGCAGACACACAAAATTAGACCGTAGAGAGAAAATGAAGTTGAGGAAGGAGGAGAAAGGGAGAGCATTTTCTGAGGTGATATATTTCAAGCCCGGCTGCTTATTCTAAGCAGGAACAAAATGGCTAAAAGCAGTGGATAAATATTAATGTGGAATGAGGGCCCTCTAGGAGCCTATAAACACTCATTGCTCAAGCTGTGGATTAAAACGCCCATTAGCAAGGAGGCCACGGGTTCATTATTCAGCGCTTACAGGAAGCGAACACATGCGCTAATCATGTTATTACTGTATGCCCACCAGTTATCTTGGGGGTTTTGGCATGGTGTGTTTAATGATGTCCGTCGCACAATGTGGTACATGGAAATACGAGAGGCAGAGATGGCTTCTTTTCAACCTAAAGTCAAGCACAGGTGAGAATTTAATAGAAGACTGATTCTTCAGTATACTCACAGTCATTGGAAACCTCACAAACAGAGGCCGAATCGCTTCCAGTTCAGAGAAACGCAGCTCACACTTCACCGTGTGCTGAATCCAGACGAGTTTGGGCAGATGATTATATCGATTTGTCTGTGTGAAGTCAGGACAGTGATATCTGACTTCTCATCCGATTGGTCAGGGATACACACACTGCTCTCGTAGAGTGTGTAATAGATGTATGAGTGTGTTTACCCATAAGAGCTGTTATTGTCATTTCTATTGATTGGCACTGATGCACCGTCATCTTGCTATGAAGGAGGTGTTTTCTTCATGTAGGTGTCAGGTGCTTTGTGAAATGTGTTGCCATCAATTTTAATATCTGTTTCTCTCTCTCTCTCTCTCTTTCGTATGTGCTGTTACATTCGTGCAATCACAAATAAGGTAAGTGCCTTAATATGTCATTATTTATTCATTAGTTTATTTGCTTATATACCCTTTCTCTTGTTATCTTCATATTTTTAAACCACACCGGCTGCAGCCACATAGCAACTAGCTTTTATATGACATTTTATACTTGTATTTAGTTTTCTCTGCCAGCACAAGTAGTTCCAAAAGAAGTGCTCCTGTGACTACACATTCTGTGTTAATGTGCCAAATGGCTTGGCAATCATAAACAGCCTATGGTTATGCTAATGAAATATGTGTGCTGAAATAATTGTTTATACTATTTATTATTAAAGGTGCACTACAGAATATTTTTTTTTAGGTTTAAAGTATTTCAGGTTCATATCCTTTGCCTTTTTCTGTTTACATCAGAATTGTCTTCTCTTCAGAACTGAATTGAGAATGGCTTCTTAAATTAAAATTCAGTTTGAATTGAATTTGATTTGAGGTAGCACACACAATGCAGATTTACAGTTAGAATTTGAATGATAGATAGATAGATAGATAGATAGATAGATGGATAGATAGACAGACGTATATCACTTATTTAAAAACATAAAAGACAAAAAAAAGAGATCTCCTGTCAGTCCTGTGCCTGTTCTTTTTCTGTTGTCCTGTTCTAAAGGTCAGAACTGCAGGTTTTTTTTTTTTTTTTTTTTTATATTTCTCTGTTTAAGATGTCATTACAGTCAAAGGGGCAGACATTTACTCTTGGAACATTCTACACCTCATTACTGTCCTTTTTTCATTTTGTTGGGACATAAATTAGGCTAATTATACAAATGTAGACATTTTCAGAGTTAGGATAATGAATTTGGCCTCTATGGGGGCCTGTAACACAAGAAAGCAGGTTGTGCGAAAGAAAACTTTCCCAACTTGAGATCATCCTCATGTAGCATCTGCGTCTTCTCCGCCAGTGGTTATTAGATTTATACAATATGTGAGTAAATACTTTAGGCCGTTAAAGATGGATTGTCAGTTGTAATGAAAATCTCTCTTTGAATTTGCTGGGTGCCACATATTGATTAGTAGTCCATTACAGATTTGACGTATGTAATATTTTAAAATCAATACTGCAGCAAACTCCTCCCAGTTCAAACACAGCTAGGAGGAGTGTGTCTTGCTGAGATGGTCTGCAGAACCAATTTACAACTCCAATTTTGTTAGACCAAGGGAACATGCAACATAACAAGATAAAACATTAAAAAAAAGGCTGGAGGCACTCTGTCTTGTTATGAATCCACTCAGGTTAGGCATAAATGGAATCTGGGCTGCATTTCTGAGTTTGGTTATGTGTCAGTCTGCACACTTGTGTATAAAGAGAGACTTTGATACAGTATGTCTAAAACTGACATTTTATCTACAAAATCAATTAATGCTGCTTCTTGCATGTGAATCCATTGATCTGTTTTGCATGGTGCCAGACCATCACGGATACTGATGATGACTCATATTCAGATTAGTACTCAGCAAAAATGTGTTTTCCATCAATTTTTCATTTATTACATTTGGTCTCCCCAATCCTGAATATTTGCTAACTTGGTTTTCATAGATACAGAATTGTATGGCCAGTAGACTGAGGTGTTCTGCTGTAATGCTGGTTCATGGCCTATGTGTTGCTAATACATTGTATGGCCTGTGTTAATGGAGGCAGAGTGAAGGCCTGGCTGTCCCTTCTATTGTCACTTAATAAGATTGCTCTTGACCCCTGACTGCCCAACAGACAGCAAAAGAGCTCAAATTAGCTTTTTTTTTTCTCTCTTTTCTTTTATTTTCTTGTTTACTAGCATTTTTTAAGTAAAAAATGTTTCAAATGAAATGCCTTGAATGCATTTTTTGTCAGTGCACATCACATGTGTATAACTAGAAACCAAGTTTTTTTTTTTATATATATATATATATAAATAACACTGATACTATTTGACTTTTAGGGATTGTTCTATGCAAAACAAACAAACACACAAACATACATAAATGAATGAATGAATGAATGGATGGATGGATGGATGGATGGTGCAGCGGTAGCATAACATTATAAACCAGTGGTGTTCCTGAGGTTCAGATTTGGCCTATGCCATTTCCTGACCCCCCTTCCATCTACTTTCCTGATTTGCCTCACTTTTTAGTTCATTGAAGTTATAGAAAAGCACACAACATTCAGACACATGCAGACATGCTCCTTTGGTGGCTTAATAAATCCATGTTTAACATGCAAAAGTCTGTCTGGACTCTGAAAGGCCTCTGAAAGTGACTTTCCTCTAGTTCCAGCAACCCAGTGAATTGGAACACTTTAGCATTATAATGATTATGGCTATTTTCATCATATCCATGTATTTTTTTTTCCAAATGTACATTTCATTCCTTGACTCTTTTGTGCATTGTAATCGTCTGAATCTGCGAACAATGAACTGGCTTTCCTCCAACCTGACATTAAAGTCTTGTTCCTGAGGGTGCCTGGTTCATTTTTCTTATTTTTCAAATCTAGCTCATGTCGCCACTTTTTTTTTTTTGTTTCCATTCTGCAGAATTTTATTGCCTGCACTCTCTGTAAGAGGATTTCAGAGCATAAAAGGGAACGACACAAGGTTCACACACTTACTTGATTTGGTGTGGCTGCTCCACATGTGCTGGCAGAAGGGGGTCTTCTCGGAAACAAACATTTTCACGTTTGGCTAATGGTGCTAATTAGCAGTGAATCTGTGATTTTCCCGCCTGTTGGTTTTTGCTTAATGTCATTAATAGCAGCATTAAGCTGTGTCTCTGGTGATATAGATCCCTGGCTGTGAATTCCAGACAAAAGGCAATGCTTTATTGTTACGCACGGTCATAATGTCTGCATTAACAAACATTAGGCTAAGCTGCTACATTATCTCTGGGAAAATAAGCTTGAGATTCAGTCGTGCTCCGGAGCATGTGTCTGTACAAAATTGTCATTTTCAAGTTGTGTGTACTCAAAAGCAGAACTACTGAAATAGCTGTGAATCTCCTCAGTGAATCAGTTCATATGGTTCCCAAAAGCAGTTTAAATGTGCACAAATTGGACTGGTTTGCTTTGTTTTAGGAGCTTAAAAGCTTCAGTTCCCGTTCCCGTTCATTGTAATTGTGTGGAAAAGTGCAACAAGTGTTTGGAATTTCCACAGAAGAAAGTAAGCCATTCATAGACAAGCACATGGATGAGGCTGATTGAATGACAACAATAGCATTTTTAGGTGAACTATTCCAGTCATCTACATACTGTTAATTTGTGAATGTTCTCCATAGCTGATATGCAGGGCACAATCTTGATCTTGAACAATGCATGTAGCCATCTAAAATATTTATACTTCTTTTATGGGGTTTCATTTCTCTTTCTGCAACAAGACAAAATAATACTTATGAACTCCCACTGTTATTTCCCTGCAGGCTCTAACCATTAAAACCACTAATTCTAGTCCATTAGACACAAAACCAAGGACAATAGATGGTGATATTCCTTCCTATTAGTAGGGCAGGTTTCTCTGTGTTTTGCAAATAGCTTTGCATGCTAGTCTACTGAGACAATAATCATATTTATCAGATGGAGATTATTTTTTATAGATTTCCTTAGACTAGTCATTAAGTCATGCATTATTAAATTATTTGTTGGCAGATAATTCTTCAGTTTTGTTCAGACAGAAAAACTTGTACATTGTTGGATGGATGGATGGAAAATAGATGGATGGAACCTTCCTTTGATTGCACAATTTCACATTATTTTTTATTTTATTTTATTTTATTTTAATTTATCAGTTTGTTGCCTATTTTGTCCCAGCAATTAAGACTTAGCTAAATTAATGTCCACTTCATTCATTCACATCATTCTCCGTTGTCTTCCTCACAGTACATCTGCTTCAGCCTTCTGAGGGCTTTTTGTGCAAATGCGTCACAAGTTCACGTGAATCTAATTCCTCCTTTCTGCTGTACACATGCTCTCTACACACTGTCATATTACCAATGCTTCCAACATTCTGTCCTTGTTTGAGCTTCTAATCAACCAGCACAACTGGCACTAATGCAAAAGGGAGTAAACACATTAATAAACATTATGCCCTAATCACACATTCAAAAGGTGCTTATTGCTCTGAGGTGCTTGTTAATTAAAGGCACTTTTGCGCAAGTGTTTTAGCATGCAGCATTCTGGCACCGAGCGACCACCTCCCCACAATTTTCTCTGATCAATCGACAGGAGTCCCTCATCTCACAGGTTTTATTTGTTTGGCTCTCTTATTAATTTATTGTCTGTGTATTGATGTACAGTGGGTGAGTAATGGATTTGCTGCACAGGAGAAGGGTGGGCTGGAGTCTCAGTGGGCCCTTTGCCCATCAAGCACTGCCGAACGCTGCAGTACTCCAATAGCAAGTCAATTTGCACCCTTAAATTGGTTGATTATGCTGAATGGGGGTGGCTGAATGGAGGCTCATAACTCAAATAGATTTCATATTATGTAGAATGGCCAACGCTATGCTAATCTCATCTGCTCATTGATGGAGGGAAACAAAGCAAAGCAGCATGGGAGACTTTTGGTAGTAGGAATGAACTGAGGGGACTGAGCAGAAAGTGTAGTGCCAAGTGTTTAGACATTTCTCTTTCTTTGCAATTCTTTCTCACTCTCTATCTTTTTCATTTATCTTTTTTTTCCCCCTTATCTCCTGGGCTCAAAAATAAAATTCTTTTTTTTTTTCTTCTGCTGCCTCAGTTGGCCCAGTAGTTTAGATTAGTATGTTTCACGGGCTCAACCAAAAAATATAGATTTTATTTTTAGCAGTCTATTTTTATGTCACACAGAAACTTATTTATTTATGTTTTCTTGACCAAAAGGAGAAGAAGAAGAAAGCTGAATTTTAAGTCAAGTCACCTTTATTTATATAGCACTTTATACAATACAGATTTTTTTCAAAGCATCTTTACAGTGTCAAGCAGGAAAACAGTTTGGCAATAATGCAAGAGGACACTAAGAAACAGACTTTTTTTTTTTTTCAGTTAAAGTCAGTTTGTTGATTGATTCAGTGATGTCATCATCCAGTTCAGCTCTCTTCCAGTAGTGTCTGTGCAATCAAGCCGACAATATTGCCAGAAATTAAGCATCCACAGCTAAGCAAGCCAAAGGTGACAGTGGCAAGGAACCAAAACTCAGTCGGTGAGAGAAATGGTGAAAAAACAACAACAAAAAAAAACCTTGGGTCAGATTGTGGGCTGCAAAGAAATATATAACTGAGTATTATTAGCATAACAATGAAAACTAACACCATGTTTCCTGATGATATCTCCCAAGGGTAACATGTGAAGTGAGAAAAGGAGCAGTCCTAGTACTGAGCCTTGTGGTACTCCATACTGTACTTATGATTGATATCACAGCTTAAATGCATTTTTTTTGTGCAACACTAATTTTAAGTACATCACACAAATTGCAAAGTTTCAAGGTATAAAACACATGTAAATTTTCCAAATTTTGAGATGTAATGGCAACACAGTGCACCGATCTGTTCTGTCAGCTCGCCCGAAAGTATCTCTCACTGTCCTGGGGCTGTAGGTCCTTTCTTATTGTTTAGCCCTAGCTTCTCTTTTTCTCTCTTTCTCTCTCTCTCTCTCCTTATCTTTATTTCACTCTCTTTCATGGACACACACACACACACACACACACACACACACACATTGGCACACTCAAAGTATGAGTCATAAACTCTGTTCTTAGACTGTAACTCAGCTCGGAGATAAAAACACCCCCCCCCCTTACCAGTGAAGGCCACAGCTGTAAATTTGGGCCTTTCTGAGTCAGCGAGAAGCCAAAGCTGTGACACAAAATTAGAGTGTTCTCTTCCACCAAAGTGCTCTTCATCTCCAAAAGATCTTTAAAGGGCTCAAAGATTTTCCCTCCATCAGATGTCTGTAATAGGTCCAATCAAATAATAAATGAACAAGATAAATTACAGTCATGGATTTCTTGAAAAGGAAGGAGGATAAAGAAAAGACAGATTTTTTCAAAATGTCTAGATCAAACTAAAAGGCTTTTGTGCTAGCTTTGGTCTTGTTGAAAGAAGGCCACAATTATTGTTGTCCCCACTGTAAACTAGTGCCAAAATATTTTGTCTCTTCAGTAGGAATTATGTTCAGTTTTTCTTTACCTTTGTTGCATAAACTTCCTAAAAACCAACATCCGCACATCCCAAACCAGCATTATAACAGGAGTCTTGTTGACGTATATTTCAGTTGAACTGCCATGCTCTTCATGACCTTTCACTCTCAGCTCTCTCTATTACATTGAATGAGACAGAGAAGTAATTGCTTTTGACAAGGTCTGAGCCATGAGGTGACCTTTAGTCTGCTGATGGTCAGCTCATCCATGTGAACCGCTTCTAGGGCCTCAAATAATCTCAAAAAAGTATGTCTAACTCAGGACAGCTCAGTGTCTCTACCTAGAATATTCCACCATGGGCAACTCTGCAAGGGGCTAATGACTCAAAAACCAAAAACACTGAAATCTACTGTAGCCTTAACTTGTGTCCTCATTTGATCTGGTAGTTGTATTCAAACTTTAACGTTCATAAAGTCTAGACATAAATAATAATACTTTGCTTCACAGATCTTTATGTGCACATCTCTGCATTGTACTGAGCATTCGATAATCATTCTACTCTACATAGAGCTCACATTGTTTTTGTTTTCTGTGGTTCATTAGACTGTAATGAGAGATTTGATTTAAGGCACATTTTTATTATCATTATTATTACATTATGTATTATTAAAAAAAAATCAATATGAACTGACGTTGAATTGGTTTCCCTGCCTTGGGCCCTAGATAGGACACATGGTTTGGAGAATGAATGGACAGATGGGAGTATTATTAAAATGTACATAACATTGCACATTTATATCTTCATCATGGCTGGCTTGATGGTGCATTCAAACCGAACTTGTGTTAATTTATTTTATTTTTGTTTTGCTTCATTTAGTTGCCTGGTTGTTATTTGGTATTTAATTTAATACAGAGTAACAATATTGGGGAAAATCTCATCAAAGATTATCAAAGAAACTATTCTCCTTGTGGGAATTTGGCTATACAGACCCTGATTATCTATATGATAAATAACTGAATATATATATTGATGTGTTGTGGTTTGGGGAACTGAGGGTTGGTGAAGTGAGGCTGTGTATGTGTGTGGCCACCTGCATGTGTGTGCTCTTTCTTTCTCTGGAATCAGGTGAAAAAGCGTCTCCCATCGCTTTCTGTAAATGACGCCATTCGTCTGGGCTCAGACTGCTGATACAAGACCTCTAGTCCCAGCACTCCGTCTCAAACCCTCTCGTCAGCACCTGACCTGCTGCCTTGAACCGCTCACCTCCATGATGATTGCAAGTTATTGCACCTCATTTCATACAGCAAAGTTTTAAATCCGCTCGGCCTTTATGGATTGCACTACACTTACACTTGCTTACATCCCCCTGAACTACATGTTTTTAGATTGTGATGAGGATGTTTTTTTTCCCCTCTCCTTCTGATCTCCAGACAGAATGAGGAAGACATGACTTATTCATCCAGCGCAAATTTTAACATGGCAGATCATCAGATCAGAAGGCCCAACACTGCACAATCATCATAACAAAGCATTCCCTGTAGGGGCAACACGTGTATCACCCAAACTACAACAATGTGCCATGTTTAAGTCTATTCCACAGTTTTTCCCTCAAAATTATAAGTGACAATGGAAGGTTCTGTTTCAGCCTGTGAGTCATACCTGACTCTGATCTCTAATGAAGCATTTAAATATGTCCATATTGTCCGAGACATGGCATAGTCGTACTTATATGTAACACACAGAGACTCTTACAAGTCCATTCTGTATCATAAAAGAAAACTTTAATGAAACACTATAGTCCCACACGCCTGTGTCTCTTTAATGGTCCTGCATGAATGAATATGTGCAGTGGCAAGGATGACAGTCGCCCTGTTTTATTAAATTAGAGACCTTTCCAACAAGCCATATCACTGCAGTTTCTTTGATCTCTCTCTCTCTCTCTCTCTCTCTCTCTCTCTGGTATTTATTAGTTCACCCACTCGGTACTGTGAATAACAGTGCACAGTGCATTTGCTGACACTGGGCTTTTATTTGCCCCTCCTTCAGGTCCACAGCTGGTGTTTATATATTGGATTGAGCCTGCTGTCAGTGTCAGAATATCATTAAAGTGCCCCCCTCTAAGGTGATGGATCTAAGTGTGCATCAGGGCATTTGTAAAAGAGAGATCAGTACAGAATACAGCAAAAATTTAAAATGTAGTGAATTTTTGGATCCTTAGATCACAGACGTTTATGGTCCATTTGATTTGAAAGGCTGTCAGTTGATTGACATTTTAAATTGAATTAATTACACGATATTGTAACATTTGATACTGAATATTTACTCACATTTTGTTTTTTTTATACACTACTGTTCAAAAGTTTTGGATTGATAAGGTGTTTCTCAAATAAGTTTCTTATGCTCACAGAGGACCAAAAATACAGTAAAAGCAGTATTCTTTTGTGAAATTTTATTACAATTAAAAGGGATTTTTTTTTTTTTTTTTTTTGAATACGTTTTAAAATGTGCTTTCTTCCTGTGGTGGCAAAGCTGAATTTTCGGCAGCCATTTCTCCAGTCTTCAGTGTCACATGATCCTTTCCGGACTTCAGCCATTTGCAAACTCAGAAGTTTCTCTCTTAGTTGTTTAGGTGTTTGGTAATGCAACATTACTTGTTTAATATCAAATTCCAGACCGAGGCTGGCTGTGAGAGTAGGCGAGCAGCTCGTACCCTGCTGGGGTGCCGTTTCTCAGTGGAAAGAGACCCTGCCGAGAGAACAGTCCATCCAGATGGACCGCGCCATAAAGAGTGCACACAACTCTCATAACAGAGGCTCTCTCCTATATGAACCCTCAGTAGACACTTCTAGCTGAGCTCTCATTGTTTATAACCAGTCTTTTTTTTTCAGTTCATCATACAGGAGGCCACTAAATCAATGGCTAGCCTGCTCTCTCTCTCCCTCCCCCATAATTTTTACTCATTTATCTGCAGTTACAGCCTGTTTGCCAAACGTTGGACAAAGTGTACCTTGAATCTGTAATCTCTCAGTCTTCATAATTCACAAGCCTGTGCTCAGCACCTCATGAATTACTTGGCACAGCTTGTTGAGGTATACAGCCTGAGATACTATATCATGCATAGAAATTACGCATTCTGTCACAAGAATGAATATCAAATGTGAGGAGTGTGGCTGAAAGATGATGAGGGAGGGAAAGAAAGAGAGAGAGAGAATTTAGGAAAAACTTGCAATCAATTGACTACATGTTGTGCTTGAGATGAGGGCCACAGTTTTACAAATGCAGCGCTCACTTCTAAGCCATGTCACTGCTGCAGTCATCCATTCACTCAAATCCATAATTAAAATACATTAAGTCTCCAAGTGCAAAGCAAACACCCACAGGCAATGTTAAGTTTGCTGCTGCGTTTCACGTCAGCACTTATTTTTGTGGTTTATTCTTGTTCTCTCCATTTCATTCTTATTGTATCCCTTCAGGACACATGTTTTGGCATGGCTTGAAGGCAGGAGAAGTGATTAAAAATATATATTTTATTTTCATTTAGTTTTAAATTTTAAATAGTTAATAATATTTCACAACATTACAGTTTACAGAATATTTTTAAATTGAATATAATAATCAAATATATGCCAGAAAGAAACATTAAATAATCTTCATTTTAAGCCTGCACTAATCTTATGTTTGTGTTTTATTCTTGTTGTTCTCCATTCCATTTCCCTTAAGGACATGTATTTTTGGCATGGCTTAAAGGAAGTGATTTAATAAAAAAAAATAAAAAATAAAAAAAAGGACTGTGAATATAAAATGAGGTTTATGGACTTATATATTTGTAAATATTTAATAATAAATGATTTATTTGAAATTAATATAATTAATTGTATCATATAATTAATGTATATTAATTAATATAAATATACTGTGTAACCTACCAAGCTGGGACTTATTTTTGTGTTTTATTTGTGCTGTTCTCCATTCCATTTTTAGTTTATCCCTTCAGGATATATATTTTTGTTATGGCTTGAAGGCAGGGGGAATTGAAATGAAATGAAATAAAATTAAATAAACAAACACATACATACATACATACACATAATAAAAGCTGTGATTAACAAATAATTTTATTAAAATTAATTAATAATTAAATATTCATTATTATTACGTATAAATACATAGATACATTGATATATGTGATACATTTTCAAATTTAATAATTACTATATATGTTTTTAATTATATAAAATTTGTACTTATTACTTATTAGGACTGCTTACAAGACATGTGAACTAGGGATAAGCTTGTTTGAGTGAGGAAATAGTGTCTGGTGGGTGAGTGGGTGGGGGGCTGGGGGGTGCTGTTTAGTGGAGTTCTGAAAGGCCCTCTACCCTCACTTCTTTTTTTGACTTTTAAGACTAGCCCCCTCCTTCTTTTTTCTTAGACCTCTTTGAAAGAAGTCTGTGCCCTTTGGACTCTTTCTCCTCTTTCTTTCTTCATCTACAGTGCTATAATATCTACCTGATCCACTCTGTTTCATCTCTGTCTTCTAAAATGAATGCTTTCTCTGAAAGAGATCTTGGCATAGAAATGCAATGAGAGAGTGTTACGTGCTTTGCGCATCGGTGTGTGTGCTTGTCTTTTTCCTCGTCCCTCCCTCTTTTGTTATTGCTCTGCTGCCTGCTCTTAGGTTTCTGATTGGATGTGCCGCCTGCTGATCATTGGTGTGACGTCATCCACTTCGTCCAATCCGCTTTCACCCTGCCGGATTAAAGGTCCTCCCGCGAACTTCAGAGGGAAGCTTGTTTGTGCTTGATTGGCGTGCTGTGCGTCTGTGTACGCTTTTGTTTGCTGTAATGAAGTCCTTTGTATCTTTCCTTGATGTGATGTGATGTGATTAATACTTAGTTGGCGGTGTATCCGAGTTACGGTTTGTTTTCTCCTTGACTAGGGAAAAGAGAACAGGTAAGCATGTCCTTGTGATATACACTTTACACGTAGTAACATAAGTGTTTAGATACATTAGAGGAAGTGGTGTGCGCAATCTTGTACTGGATTTATTATTGGTGAGTATAGGAAATTTAGAGCGTCGTCATTGAAGATCTCGGTCTCTTTTCTACATTTTTCTTTTGGTTAGTTAGGTTAGGGGTTTTGGGGAGCTTCTATGGGGAATTATTTGGTTTTGTTTTGTTCTTTGATTTGGGCGCCACTTAAGTTCCTTTTCCCTAGGTTGATGATTTCGTTTTGGTAATTTTTTCGTTAATTTTATTTTTATTATTTTTTTTATTATACTCATTCCAGCAACTGTAAATAGCGCATCTCATTCATAGTTTCTTGTGGCTTCGGCTTTACGTAATAAATTATTCGCAATCAAGCTTTATTCGTGTTTTTGGTCATTTCTCCGCCTGGTTCCATCCATCCAGCAATAAATTAATCTTCTAAGTGTTACGAACCAACCCTAGACTTTTCAAGTTCGTAACAGAGAGACTCATGTGTTTCAGACTAAAATAGAGCAGAGGGGAGATGGTTGCCTATTTTAAAGGGGCCATTTAGCAAATTGAGGCACAGTGAGGTACGAGGGGCCCATTACAGTTCACGCTCCTCCTTTGTGCATTGTGCTGCCTGCTTGCATTGCTTGATTGCTTGAGATGCTGTTTAGACACTGGAAATGGGGAAGGAATGATCTCTGGAGGGGTCAGCTTGGGCCAGATGAGATCGTCCTAATGAGATCAACAACATGAGAAAAATAGCAGGGAGATTCCCAGCAGCCCAATAATGGTGGTTTGTATACTGCAGCATTAATAGGTGGGCTTTCACAGCAACACTCTTTCCAGTGGTTTTGTTCATCAATTTTGAACATTATACTGAATTTCTGACAGGTCTTTTTGGAAGTAACTATTGAAACATGACTGGAAAGGAGAAACACTGCAGTCTGTAATACAGTTTTGAACACCACACTAAAGAAAAGTGGCTTTTTAAAACTGTATAAACAACTTTGAAATTCTAATTTATCTTTTGAGCACTCAAGCTGTTAAAATGACCAAAATTCAAATCCTAAATGGGGAGTATGATCCACATCAATCTTTTAATCTCAGATTGAGACCTCCAGATTAAATTTGAGACCTATTTTAAGACCATAGCTACATTCTTTTGTAGAGATTTTGAGATGAAGCCCTTGAGATGACACAAGCTCTTCTAGCAGTTACATTCTGAAACAACACTGGTGGAATGTTGATCTTCTAGCTTAACTGTTCTCATGTGGCGAGAAAAAAAAAAAAGACAGACAGACAGACAGAAAGATTGCTGGTAGCACTGCTGTAAAACTCAAATACAGGAGTCCACAGGGTGTTGGGGTTGTTTATGTGTTTACTGGGATTATGTGTGGCTATGTCTTCTGTCTCTACCTTGGGATAAATTGAGTCAGTCTTGTCATGGCAGTTTAGCTTTGCGGCTGTAACAGGCAGTTATTGTGAATGAAGCAATCTGATTGTACAAGAATATACACATTTAAAATGTAACATTTTTAAACAGATATTGACAATTCTCTAATGTACTACATTATTTCCTCATTTCAAGCAGTCCAATAGGCATTTCATCAAAGCCTCCATTGGTTTAGTATGTTTCAGACCACTGAACAGGCCATTTAATAGCACAATAGCTGTACAGTTTCACAGAGAAACAGAGCTCAGTTATTCTGCATAATAGAGGGGTGTATTCTCTTTCATACCTCAACTTGACCTTAACACTATTATTTTGCTTCCTTGTAAGAATCTACAGAAAACACAGATCTGTAGTATTCTTGAAATTCTCTTAGCTCTTGACTAGTAACTTTCTTTCGATGATGTGGCTGAGGTGTGGGCAGATCTCCTCCACAGTAAGCATCCCAACATATAGATCTTTTTACAACTGACATTCTCCCCACACACTGCTGTTGAATCCCCCTACTCTTACTTGTGAATAATATGACCAAGCCTCTTCCAGAACTCCATGCCTCATTGCATGTAAGCTGCAAAGCCCCTCAACTGAACCCTCGAACATAAAAATACCAGTATTGCTTGAAGCATGTTGTACTGGGGCCACAGTAAGAGGCTTCCAGCCCTAGACAAACACACTTCTCCAGCCCCAACGGGCCTTATTATACAGTCTCTGCAGACAGAAGCAGCACACATGTGTGTATCGGTCTGTGTGTGATTGTGTGGCCTTGAGCATGAATAACGGTTTCACAAACTATCGATTCTTCCTCCCCCAGCCTTCATCTTCCATCGGCTTCCCATTTTCTATTAGCATGAATTATCTGATGTTGTAATTGTAGAAGCATTAGCTCAGCACAAAGTGGTCAACCATTAAGGGAGATATGCCGTCATTCTTTTTTAGGGCTGCCGACAGGGTCGTATTTGTTTATGAGATGATATTCCATCAGGGTGCGAGTTAAGAGGGCACAGATTTGAAATAAAATGCCATCAGTCAATTTTTTGGACCGAAGAATGCAATTACATGGATATCACCAGATGCTTGTTGTGTCCTTTAAAGAGTGATGACTATCGTGGTGATGATTTGCAACACTTAATCAGCAAAAGAAATAGTCTTATGTGTTTTGGCTAAAATGTGTAAAAGTATTTATTCATACATTTATTTTAGCCATATTTATCCATTTTTGATGTGTGTATATACATTACCAATCAAAAGTTGTAAGTTTTTTTTTTTTTTAAATAAGTCTCTTGTGCTCGCCAATCATTTATTTGATCAGAAATGACAGTAATAATAGTAATAATAATTTTAAATATTATTACAGTCTATTTTCATGCACACTCAGGCACGTGTACTCACAGACACACGTGTGGTGTTGGCTGTGCTGTCAGTGCTCCACAATGAGGAGTTGTTTGAGGTCTCTGGTGCTGATGGTGCGGGTTTGGACGTGATGTCGAAGCGATATGGCCTTCTCTGTGATACAAGACAGGTCCATGGCTCCAGACCTGCTCAGCTTGACAGGTTGATGAGAAGAACATAATGAACTGCAGGAAGGAACTTGAGCTGGATACCAAAGTGTCATCTCCATCATAGCTGTCATCATCATATTTGTTTACTGACATTGTTGCACAGTGTTCTTATTTGTGTAGTGTAAACACAGGTCAAAAGTTTGGAATAATTACTTTTTGCACGTTTGTGTTGTATCTTATGCTCACCAAAGCTGCATTTATTTGATTACAATAAATAAATAAATAGACAGACAAATAAATAAATAAATAAATAAACAAGTAAACAAATAAATAAATAAATAGTAAGTAGTAAAATTTTGAAAATTGTAATGTATTGCAATGATGGCAAAGCAGCCATTACTCCAGTCTTCAGTGTCACATGATCCTTCAGAAATCATTCTTATATGTGACCCTGGGCCACAAAACCAGTCATAAGGGTCAATATTTCGAAATTGAGATTTATACATCACCTGAAAGCTGAATAAATAAGCTTTCCATTGATGTATGGTTTGTTATGACAGGGCAATATTTGGCCGAGATACAACTATTTGAAAATCTGGAATCTGAGGGTGCAAAAAAATCAAAATATTGAGAAAATCGTCTTTAAAGTTGTTTTGATATATTTACAGTAGGAAATTTACAAAATATCTTCATGGAACATGATCTTTATTTAATGTCCTCATGATTTTTGGCATAAAAGAAAAATCAATAATTTTGACCCATACAGTGTATTTCTGGCTATTGCTACGAATATACCCCAGCTACTTAAGACTGGTTTTGTGGTCCAGGGTCACATATGCTGATTTTGAAAACTTAAGAGCACCATTTATTTGGGAAAAATGTTAACATTTTGTAACACTTTTTAACGCTTTTTAACGTTTTGTAATGCAAGAACAGTCTTCAACATTGATGATAAGAAATATTTCTTGAGCATCAAATCAGCATATTAGAATGATTTCTGAAGGATCATGTGACACTGAAGACTGGATTAATCATGCTGAAAATTCATGCAGGAATAAATTACATTTTGAAATATGATAAAATAGACAGTTCTTATAAATTATGATAATATTTATTACAATAGTAGTATGATTTAGACTTTTTTCCCCTTGTAGTAGAAATGTGCATTTCAAATGTGAGTCAGTTCTCTCTGACAACCACCATCCAGCAATGCTGTGCCTCTTTCTTTCCTCACAGCAAGCACAAACTGCCTTTTTCATGCTACCTCTGTGGTAGCCTTTGAGTGCTGGGACACAAATACTAAATGCTAACTAAAGCTGAGGCCCTCTCCAGAGGCGAGAGCGACTGAAAGAGAGTTTTCACAGTCTGAAGAGCATCTCCTGTGTCCGCACACACACAGAGATCAACTTCCTGTGCTTAATGGGGACACTACAGTCATCCATACAGAGTTACAGAGCTGTCATACTAGGACGTACCTGCACACTGTGCCCCTCAGCTAGAGCTTGTTCTTTTTATTCCCCCTCATTTACTCCTCCTCTTGCTCTATCTTCCACGGGCGGCTGCTATTAAATACAATGCGTCCCAGCCCATCATGCCACATTTAATTGAGTTAGCTTTCATTGCCACTTTTCGGCTTTAGAGGCTGTTAACATTTATTTTCCTGTCTAATGTATTAGCCCCGGGTGCCTTAATGAAGTGTCCCTTGAGGGAGGCTCTTGCTCGCTTGCTCTCTTTTTTTTCTTTCTTTCTCTCTCTCTCTCTCATACTTACTCAGTTTCCCTTTCTACTTTTTTCTCGGGGCCACTTGTTTTTAGAAAGTTCTGCACAATATTTGCATGTCAAAATCATAAAACGTATTAAAGTTAGTGTGGTTTCAGACAAGACTGTTCAAAAGTCACGGTCAGTAATTATTACAATGTAATATAATAATTTACAATTTGAATACATTTTAAAATGTAATTTATTCCTGTAATGGCATAGCTGAATTCCATTACTCCAGTCTTCAGTGTTACGTGATCTTTCAGAAGTCATTCTCATATGCAGACTGTGTTATTATGCTTAATATTTCAAAGTATACTTCTCAATATTTCAATTTATTGTCATGGCTTGGTGAATAAAAAGTACAGCATTTTTTTGTCAGTTTAATGCATTCTTCTTTATTAATATCTTATTTTTAAAAAAAATGTTAACCCCAAACTTTTAAACGGTACATAAAAGGTACACAGGCAGTAAGATGACACAGTGATGGTATGAGCGAGTGTGTGTGTGTGTGTGTGTG
>JAFVLL020012919.1:0-30494 GCA_021397915.2 Tor tambroides | reverse complement strand
AGTCCGGACGATAAGCGCCATTGTTATTGCTAAGATGCAGCACAACAGAAGCTCATTCAGCCGAGTGCTTAAACAAACGATGATTACGCCAAATCGGTCCCGCAACACAGCAGAACCATTACGGGCCCAGGCACAGGAGTCGTTAGCGGAGCGCACGTGAGAATACAGTAACCAGCTGATCGGAAGGAAATGCGGATAATGCGTAGTGATTCCTCAGAATGCTGACTCTACACTAGCTTGTGGTCCACTAAAGCTGCACTCCATTGTAGACAAGGTCCCTTCGGTCATCTCTGCATGGCTACGTTCACACAATATCAAAATACAGTTGTTAGTCCTGTTTGAAACGTTCACACACAATCTGGTTATAATCCAGAGTGACATCTGTATTCTATAACCAAACTGACTACCTAAAATTTTCAGGACTCACAACCAACTTTTCAAACTTATGTAATAGTACAACAGCTATGTTAAAAGGGACTGACTTCAGTTATTTGTAGCTGTTGTATGAACAGGTTAAATTGGCAGTCATATCTGATAGCAAATACTTCTATAATCTGTCAATCCTCACCCTTTCTGCATGAACAGATGAAGTTCCTTCAGATGTTCAGCTAGCGGACATGACTCAAGAGGGGCCGAGGGCCCCGTCCTCTCCCACACTCCAGCATTCCCATTCCTTAGTAATCCATTTGTGATCCCCAGCTGAGCTCCCCATGAAATCTGAACCTCCCTCATAAACACAGCTCCCAGCATTCAACAAGACCACCCTGTAACATACTTGACTGGACCTCGGCGACACAGAACGTCCTACTAAAGCCGGTTTAGCCATGTTCATAAAAACAAATTATGCCGAGTCTACACTGTCATGTTTGGATATTTTTCCTTCCCTAATATTTCCCATGCTAAGAATTACATTCCATGTAGTGCTTGCATAGCGCTCAGATATGTTTACTTTACGGAGAGAAGCTAAAATTGCCCTTGAGTGAAGGCCAGGACAGGGAGCTACAAAATAATTAAATGAATTTATCTATTTATTTAGCAAACCAAAGTCTTCTCCTTGGGGCGGGGATTGCGGCTGCATTAACCAATTGCGGACATGAGAGAAGTAGTAATCTTTCAGTGTGTGCGTGTGAGAAAATCAGTGTTGTGGTCTGTGGTTCAGCTAAGGAATTTGAGTTTTATGTCTTTCTAACCAGCTTCACACTCCTTGCCACTTTATGAAGCTAATTTAACAAAACACCTTAAATATATGGAGGCATATTGAACATATCTTACAGCCAAGAGCTATTTCAGATCCCCATGTGTCTACCATGCTAGACATAGCTCACCGTATGGGAGGCTGAGCGATCAAGATGTAACTTTTTTCATACAGCTGGAACAAAGCCAGTCTTCTCTTTTCTTATAAAATATGCAAATTCTCCTCAGTTATGCTGTAAGATAACAAACAGTATGGTAGTATGGATGCATACTACTTATGCATTCTTAGCCAACCTAAGAAAATATCCGTATACATTTTCTGAAAGAAAAAAAAAAACGTAGCTTGTCTATGCAAAATTCACTGATTCAATGAAGTTCACTAAGTGGCTGCTAAAGTGTTTTGGGAGGTTGCTAAGCAAAGGTTGCATGACAAGGTTAATTTATGGGTGGTTTCCATTAACCGATGTTATGCGACTAAAACATAATTTTTTCCTCTCGCGATCAGTCATGGCGACTGATGTTGGTAGGTTTATGTATATCTCAGCCACCGCACTAGCCATTATTTTTAATCGAAGGAGACGTAGCCATGTTTCTGGGATGCTTCTGAAATGGCTGGTATAAACACAAGCATTGACTAGAGTGGCTGCAATCAGTTCTGGTGGCCATGTCAGAGCCATAACGCTCTGCAGTTGTGTGCAGTGTAAATAAGGGGTTATCCAAGCATTAATGGCAAGGAAAACCCCTTATACTTGAAAGCGGCCATGTATTAAGTTTTTCTTGGTGGTTATTCAGTAGTTCAAGAATGATCATGTGACTTCTACGTTTCCATTGCAGTTTTGAGAAACATTCCTTTTTCGAACTGCCTGAAAAACCACCTCATGCGAGCGTAAAAACTTTGTTGTGATATATTGGAGTTTTTGAAAAATTGACGTTTCCATTGGGCGCATTTTCAATTTGCGCGATTTGAATGGTAATGGGAACACAGCTAGTGATATTCTGGTATTACTCAGGTCCCTTCTTCAATTCAAGTCTATTTTTTTTTATCTCTTTGTAAAGTAATTGGAACACTTCTCGTCAAAAAGCCACATAATTTGAGTTATCGTTCATGTCATAAGAGTTATGCACCACATTTTAGTATTAACTGTTAAGTATGAGAAGTAGTAATAGCAATGTTTGACTTTGCAAACACCACTAATGAATCATCTTGATAATCAAGGATTTTTCTTGCAGCCTACGTCATGAACAGTAATAATTTATACTATATGGATAGATTTACAAATCAGCAGTAGCTCCCACTGATACAGTGGAAATGATGTTTGTCGGAACAAACTGTCCTTGCAGAGAAACCACAACAAGATGTCACATGATCTTCAATTGCATCCACAGAGTGGCTAAGCAGCAATTGGTTCTCGTGACATCTGCAAAGCCCGAACTTTATGACTCATAACGAACATGATGAGAAATTCCATCCCAGACTTTCCCGGGTCTGTGCGCGTGCTGTTGATTCATCTCAAAATGTCAGTGCAAACAGCAAAAAAGCACAGCAGATGTATCAACTTCTGAACGTGGCAGTGTGGATTGCAACTGAAGCACTTGCATATCACCTCTTTCATCTCACCAACCACTGAGTGTGTGAACTCTGAGGCAGCTAACGTCATCTTGAGGAGTGTGGGTCGTCGTACTTTCCAAAAACCCGACCACATCTAAAGGCCGCATCTACCGCGATCACCCTCCCTGAGCATTTCACTTGAATGTTTTTCTTTTCCCACCCCCCATCTCTCAGACACCTTTCCAATGGTGAAGCAGACAGACTTTTAAGCTAGCGGCTTGAGTGCAGATGAATTAAACATCCTTTATAATCCCAGTCGGACACTACGTCTAGTCTAGCGTATGTGTGTTTGAGTAAAGTGGCGTAGGAAACACACTCCCCACTATCCGCAGGGACATCGGCCTATACAGCGTGCTGTTCTCAGCTCATTGAATTGAGGAAACTGTAATGGTGAAACCGGGAGGAAGACCAGAGAGTCCGCTTGGTCCATATCCTGCACCGGCCAATAAAGCTAATTGCCTCAGCAAACCTCTCAGGTAATAAAGCTCCCTATTAGCTGAATTACATGTCTGTCAATCCTCTAATTAATGTCACAGAATTACTGCATATCCTCTGGTCCAGCAGAGGGGAGGAAATATCAGAGGATCTCTCAAGATGTTTGCAGGAGGAATTCTCTCTTTCGGATACTGTACGCGGTCGAGCCTGGCACTTAGTTCCGCATCTATCTTTCATGTTTTTCATAATTAAAACCTGAGAGCTCGGCCAGCACTCTTCCCAGTGTGCTGTGAAGATCAAAGGGGCTCTTGTTACAGAAGCGAGTCGATCAGAGAAGTCACTTTCCAGCCAACGGGGTTCAAGCTTAATGCTTCAATATCCTGCACTTATTTGGACACATGTGACGTGGGGGGCCAATGAGGTGGACGGCCAACGACCAAAACAAACTTTTATCTCCTCTCTAATAATTTGTCAGTGCTACAGTGTAGTTTGTGGTAGCTAGGTTGTGTTTTAAAAAGTGGTGGCGAAAGCGGGCAGGTGTGCAGACCTGCTGGTTTTTACTGGATATTAATTAAAGGGATAGTTCATCCAAAAATGGAAATACTATCATTAAATAATCACCTGCATGTCATTCCTGCATGTCAACACAAATTATGGGTTCTACGTCAGAACGCCAGCTCCTGCTTCAGCAGCACCACACGCATGCGTTGTGGTACTCTTGTGAATGCGCGTCGACTGGCACAGAAGAGAAGAAATTGTTTGTATTATGGTTGAAACACTGATGTCACAGGGACTATTTTAACGATGTCCTTACTACCTTTTTAGGCCTTGAAAGTGGTAGTTGCATTGCTGTCTATGCAGGGTCAGAAAGCTCCAGGATTTCATCATGAATATGTTTTTATTTATGTTCCGAAGATGAACGAAGGTCTTACGGGTTTGGGACGAAATGAGGGTGAGTAATTAATAACAGAATTTTCATTTTTGAATGAACTATCCCTATTTTAAGATAAATTCTGGATAAAAACCCACTTGTAAACAATAAAATATCATTTAGAAATTCCCTATAAAAAATGTAAATGTACTTTTAAAAACAACCTAGTTCAAATGTTTCCACATAAAACAAGTGCATTATGTAGTCATCTAAGTACCATATTATATATTACATTTGAATATACTTTAAAATGTAATTTATTCCTGTGATGCAAAGCTGAATTTTCAACTGCCATTACTCCAGTCTTCAGTGTCGCATGATCGCTCAGAAATCATTCTATATAACTTAGGAAATATGTTTTCTAATTTACAGGAATCTATCCATGTTCAGGAACTACATTACCACCTATGAACATACATACCGCCTCCTGCTCCCCTGAGAGAACAATGAGGTTGAGGAAACACAAGGGCACTAAAATATAACAAGTCTCATAATCAGTGAAATGGGGCCATTTATTTATTAATTTGTTCCATTGACTCTGAAGTAACATGAGCCTCTGGGGCTTTCTGTCTGAAAACACTGGCTGTATAAATATTGCTTTCTCTTTTGATGAGAAGACAAATCCATTTCCACTACAGGAAATAAGTTTTGGCATCACTGCAAAACTAGTTATATGACTGGTATTTAGGCAGTGACTCAAAAATCACTCACATTTTCTTTCAATAAACAATAACAAAACGCTAACACATTTGACTGATACAATGCTAACTGTGTATGCTAACAGAAAGAGGCACTTGTTTACTGAAAAAAGTCTGGCAGTGCTAATAGATACTTGGTAGTTTCTTGCCAAGTTACCACTTTGTGGCAACTCTAGGTCCGGACAGTTCTGCAATGGCACATTCCCTTGGAAAGGATTGGCTTGCAAACATGATAACATGAACATTAGCACTCCATAATTAAGGTTGCATCAGATGTGCTTCAGTGCTAGCCAGAAGCATTGTACTATAGTTTAGAAAGCACACTCTACTCTGTCAAAAGTAGATGACAATGTCTAATAGAATGAAATGTAATGCAGTTATTCTAAAATGTAATAGTTACCAAACACAAATATAGATGACTTCAAAGCTAACAGACAGATCAAATGCCACACAAATAAAAAATTCATGTTCAGATTCAAATCAAATGAGTCATTACAAGAGAACAAAATAGAATTCAAATTCATAACTACAGTATATGTTATGCAAGAGACTGAACTGGATAAAACAGTGTCTTTGTGTGGCACAGAGCTCCCAACAAACACAATATGGCTAATCTAGTTTCCCTTTCCCCAGCACAGTGGCTCCCAAATTTCTTTAGCATTTTCTCATGTACTTTAGCTCACCAAGGTGGTTTTCTCAGCTGATGTCAACTTTTTCTGGTTGTCTGTTCGTAGTTGAGCAGGTATGTATCATATTAGTACCTTGAACATGAAATATGCATTGCAGAACTGTGCTACAATTCACTGAAAGACAGAGACTGAAATGCACTTTTTTGTAGAATAGCAGCAAGATGACAAATGAAAAAAGTAGTTTTATTTTATTTTATTTTATAGGCATAAATGGTGTTATATTATTGGACGTGAAAAAAATCTTACATTTTGCTTGTGTAAATGTATCTTTTCTTAAAGTACGTTTTGATATTTACTGGACAAGACTAAAATACTGGATTGAAAATGATTTTTTGCAGTTAACATTTTTAAATTGTTTTTGTTCTAGTGCTAAAAGAGGTGTTTACAGGTGTCTTTAGATTCTACACTGCCAATTACAGTTATATGTACGTATAAAATGCGTAAAAAATGCGATTATCAGGAATTCAACACAAAACTCTCAAGTGTGTAGTGACCCCCAACTTCCAACAAAACAAGAGGTTAACCGCAGGACATACAATAGCCATAGAAGAGTCCATACATCCCCCACAACACATAAAGGAAGTAGCCTCGCAGTCCAGTAATTATTAATGACAAAAGTCTATAAGCATTCCATTAGGTGCAAGCAGCTGTCATAAACATCTTAATTAATTTACAAAGCAAGCGACTGGGGAATTACGACGATGTGAAAATCTGCTTCCCTCTGCCGCTCCATAGCACTGGAACAGATCGGGCTTTTAAATTTTTAAACACGTCTTTCATGTTCTCCAGAGCACAAAAAAGCCTTTGAACAGTCATCTTGTTAGGAGATGCACCTAGCAGCACTGCTACCTTTTGGGTTGTCCCATGGTCTTTTTCTCCACAAACTGGCAATAAGGATTTAGGGTTCAAGTTTAAAGGGATAGATCACCTACAAATGACAAACTTGGTCATTATTTACTCAACGTCATGTATTAAACCCCTAAACCATTTTACTTTTTATTTAATTTTCGTAAAATGCAATAAGAGATATTTAGTAAAATGCTCATGCTGCTCTTTTCCATATAATGCCGTTTTGTGTTTTACACAATGAAGATAACCTTACCGGTTTGAAACTACATGAAGGTGAGTAAAAATGATGATAGAATGTTCTCGTACTGTAAAATATAATGTTCATATTGTTTGGTATTGGTTTGTATTGTTACCCTGTAAACCTCATCAATGACTCAAATACAAAAAGGAAGAAAGTCCTTTAAAAACAACAGCTGTCATGGATATGATTGCATAAGAATGCTGTCTCTGGAGGGAAAGAGAGAGAAGCGGAGGCTGTGTGGCCCCCTCGGGACAGGGACCGAGGTACAACTACCACACTGCACCACGGATGCTCAAATGGACACATTCACCAAAATATCTTTGTTATTTCATATAGTTCAACTATAGCCCAGCTAAAACGTAGTTGGATGCAATTTGAGTTACTACTAAAAAGTCTGTTGTTTATTGTGTATGGCACATTTCCCACACGCAGGTAGTTTCAGTTTCGCTTTAGATAAATTTGTTTATAATATGTCTTTTGCTATACTTATTATATTTTTCATTCCTTTTTTGAATACCATTCAACTGAATGGATATGAGGGGATCTAAAATACATGGTTATAGTGTTTATAATGTTTGGATTTTTTTAATTTTTACGTATTTTACATTATTTTTAAATTTAATAATACAATGTGAAACAATATTTTATTATTATTTTATTCTTCTTACCTATTTTTTTTTAAATATATTAATTTATTTTCTTTTTTATGTCATTTTATTTCATTTTGTTTTATTTTATTTTATAATTCTATGTAATTTTGCTACACTCTGTGTATAAACAGGAAGCTAGTAATGACTATTAGCAGACACTAGCATCTGATTCTCGGTCTCTGTACCACCCCCGCCCATATATTTGCATAACCCACTCACTGTGTTCAATGCTAAAGCACTCCCAAGGCTGCTGATCAAAGTCAGCAGTCAATTCACATCACAATACATTGATTTGATGCTTCCTAACCTTGCTAGTCTTTACTTAATGGCTGCCAAAAGCCTTAAGCACATCACGGTCCATCACACCTCCTTTCTTTCTGAAAATATAATTGTTGAATTACAAGTCACTTAAAAGTCTTTTAATTAGTAATAGATTATCAAATATGAACAATTCTATTAATATTTTTTAAATTACTACTACTACTACTACTATTATTATTATTATTATTATTATTAACTTTCTTTCTGAAAATATAATTATTGAATTACAAGTCACTAAAAGCCTATTAATTAGTAATAGATTATCAAATATTAACAATTCTATTATTATTATTTTTAATTACCATTATTATACTACTACTACTACCACTACTACTACTACTACAATTCATAGCAGTATTTATTTGGCTCAAAACAATCAGGGTTCTCAAGTAAGAAATGCCACTGGTTTCTATATTACATAATACTTCAATGTAATACTTACAGTGCCCTCCACTAATATTGGCACCCTTGGTAAATATGAGCAAAGGTGGCTGTGAAAATAAATCTGCATTGTTTATCCTTTTGATCTTTCATTCAAAAAATTCACAAAATTCTAACCTATCATTGAAGTAAAACAACTGAAAGTGGGGGGGAAATCTCATTGTGAAATAAATACTTTCTCTAGTTCATATTGGCCACAATTATTGGCACCCAGTTATTGCAATGTCCTTTTCCCAAGATAGCAGCCCTGAGTTTTCTCCTGTAATGCCTGAAGAGTTTGGAGCACACCTGATAAGAGATTAGAGACCATTCCTTCATGCAGAATCTCTCCAGATCCTTCAGATTCACAGCTCCATGTTGGTGCTTCTCCTCTTTAGTTCACCTCACTCATTTTCTATAGGGTTCAGGTCAGAGAACTGGGAAAGCCATGGCAAAAGCTTCATTTTGTGCTCAGTGACCCATTTTTGTGTTGATTTTGATGGTTTTTTTTGGATTATTGTCCTGATGGAAGATCCAACCACAACTCATTATAAGATTTCTAACAGAGGCAGTCAGCTTTAGATTTTTTTATCTGTTGATATTTGAGAGAATCCACGATGCCATGCATCTGAACAAGATGTCCAGGACCTCCGGCAGAAAGACAAGCCAACAACATTAAAGATCCAGCAGTATTTAACCGTGGGCATGGGGTACTTTTTATCCCTGTTTGTACTAAACCCATCTTGTGGGTTTGATGCCAAAAAGATCTTTTTTTTTGTTTCATCTGACCATAGAAGCCAGTGTCACTTGAAGTTCCAGTCGTGTCTGACAACTCAATATGCTGGATTTTGTTTTTGGATGAGCGAGGAAAATTTTTCTTGAAACCCTCCTGAACAATATGTGGTGATGTAGGGGCTGTCTGTTAACCCGCACCAGGACGATCTCGCACCGAACGCTCTTTGTTTGCACATGTCATTGTCCCATTTCATTTATTCTATTCCAAAACAAAGTTAATCTTGACAAACTATATATCATTCTGAAGGTCTAAGCCTCAAGCATCATTGATAGATCGCTGTTTTTCGATTGAAAGCTTATAAGGAATGCATTTGCTACATTTGTGTAAGCAGTACACATCAAAACATGCTGAATAAAAAAGCAGTACGTACCGTTATCATTGTAATAACGAGTCACAAACGCGTCCACTGCTGAAATCCCGGTTTAGTTAGAGAGGTAAGGGTCCACAGAACAACATCTCTTCCAGCACTTTTAGTTCAACGAAACAATAACGTTGTAATTTGGATGGATATTCCTTTGTTTACGTTTCTTTTCTTCGGGAGAGTTATTGTTTGTGTCCGTTATGGAATAAATTACGCTCAAAAACAGCGTCTTGGTGGTAAAAAAACAACACGGTTTTGTAGCATACAGTTTTACAAACAGAATGAAACCATCCAAAAAAAAAAAAAGTCACAGATCCGCGGAATATTGTTTATTTGAATTTGGCGCTCTCTCGTGACAGCGCGTGACGCACGCTGTGACGCTCCTGTCATCTGATGGGGGCGCAACTTAGCGATCGCCTTTTTGCACAAATAAGTATTTTTCTTTCTTTTTTTCAACATTTACCATATGTGTGTGTGTCTTGTGTAGAACGTGACTGTATATGCATGATTTATATCTCTATAAACGCACATCAGCGTGTAATTACCGACTTTATGAGGCTGTCAGTGACCGGCTATTATTGATGAAGTGTGTTATTATCATCTCTATCGACGGACATCAGCGTGTGATTACTGACTGCAATCAGTGTGAATGTCTGGCAATATCAGTTTATCTCTGGCAGTCAGAGGATTGAGTATGTAGGCTACTAGACACAAAGCAAATTCTTCATTTTTCTTTTTTTTTTCTTTTTTATTACTCAAATTATTCTTATTGTATTTTTTAGTGCTCAAATAAATCACTAAAATTCTGTCTATTATTTTATAATTGAAAAACTATGTATAATGACAAATAGTTTGTGGAATTCTTCAATACATTTGATGGTAATTTTCATCAAACAGACGGGGGTGGGGGGACTAGAAATATTCTCAGAAAAATGATTGCAGGAATCTCATTTTTCATGGGATCGTCTTCAAATTTGAAATATAAACTCATTAGACATGTGACTTTCAACCCATTACTTTTCTGGATTGCTCCAGGACTTATTTCATGTATTTGTTTATGAAACAAAAAAAAACATTCAGTGTCGTAAAACATTTTCAAGACACTTCAGTGTCTATAACTTTTTATTTTTTTGAGCATTATCAACTCTGGATGATGGATAGATGGATAGAGTGTCTTCTTTCCAAAGATACCTAAATTGTGTGTGTAGCACATTATTGTCAGGACATGTTACCATTTTAATTTAGGTAGGTCAATTTCAGCTGTGAGGCCCAAAATGGGGGGTGCAGGTTAACAGGTTAGGCTTTCTGACTCCAAGACTCACCTAATCTCTGCAATTCTCCAGCTGTGATCCTTTGAGAGTCTTTGGCCACTCAAACTCTCCTCCTCACTGTGCATTAGGACGATATAGACACACGTCCTCTTCCAGGCAGATTTGTAACATCTTTAGTTGATTGGAACCTCTTAATTATTGCCCTGATGGTGGAATTGGGGATTTTCAATGCTTTAGCTTTTGTCTTACAGAAACTTTCTATTTTGTGAAGCTCAACAATCTTGTTCTGCACATCAGAACTTTATTGTTTGGTTTTACTCCTTGTGATGGATGATTAAGATTTGGCCTTAGTTTTCTCTATATTTATAATCCTTTGGAACAGGAAGTCATAGCTGGACAATTTCATGCTCCTAGTCTCCCTGGTATGCTAAAAATAAAAAATAAAAATTTTAAAATTTTAAAAAAAATTAAATATGAATGGGAATATACTTCAGAGATATTTTACTCATAAGAATTTCCAGGGGTGCCAATAATTGTGGCCAACATGCATTGGAGAAAAACATTTATTTTATCATGAGATTTTCTCTCCACTTTCAATTGTTTTTCTTCAATGATAGGTTAGAATTTTGTGAATTTTTTGAATGAAAGATCAAAAGGATAAACAATGCAGATTTATTTTCACAGCCACCTTTGCTCAGATTTACCAAGGGTGCCAATATTAGTGGAGGGCACTGTAAGTGTTCACAGACACCGCTTGTCCTTATGGCGCAGCTACATTCATTTTAAAACCTGACATCGGGAGAAAACAAAACAAACATAAAAAAATCGCCTCAGTGCAAAAACTCAGCCAGAAAGGTCACCTCCGTTCCAGCCTTCCAGCTTCCTGCTCATGTGATGTAATGAAGGAGGAATAGTGTGGCGTCTCCCCCTCTGTTTCTGACATGGTATCTCCCACTCCACTGTATGTGCTGGGGGGAGGAGGGTGTTTTTCTTCTTTTTTAGGGGAAAGCCTGTCAAAACGTATCAACATCGCTGACATGGCACAGTGACACACTGACCCACAACTGCTGGAAGAGAATGCGTGTGTTACTGCGAGATGGCAAAAAAATAAATTAATAATAGTAAAAGAAAAAAGCAGCTATCGATTTATGTAAGAGCGCTAGTCATCATCACATTGGCTGAGTGGTGTAGGGACTGTTTAATTATTTCTCAGGAGCCAGACAAATTCAGTGTGCCGTGAAGAGACTACATCGATTTCCCTTCAGCCAAAGCAACATACTCACTTTGTGGCGGTTCACAGTAAAGTGCTAGAGAGAAGGAAAAGGTGTTTGTCTTATAACGAAGCTCTAAAACAGAGTGGCGTCCAAATAAACGGCTGACAGAAATGATGGCCAAGTCAAAGAAGATAAGGTTGGGATGAATACTTCCTGTGTCTGAATAAACACACTATTGTAAAAAGCAGTATATCAAAAATGTAGGACGTGTAGCTGAGGTGCTCTTTTGTGAAACGTCGGTTCGAGTATGGCTTGCAGGATAGTTATAAAAAGTGGAACATCCTCAAAGCACTTCTTCTTTACAAGAAAAGGCCAAAGTGACAGAAAGCTGTGGCTAAAACCTTTGTTTGTGATTGATGTTTGTAGGATGAGTTGCAAAAGCACTTGTGGTTCACCGTAGGCTGGTAGTGGTTGTGCATGTTCTTTTTGGGGAGCTAAAATTAGCGCCCCATGTGTATTTCCTGCCCGCAAAAGAGTAAAAAAGCACAAACAAACAAACGCAGCAAAAACATCTTTGAGCTGGTTGGAAAATGATACCTACGGATGCGGGGTGCTTAACACATTAAATAGCCTTTAAAGGTCTTTCATTCAAATCTATAAAAAGACCACGAGAAAAGATGATACAGTCTCTCCATTAGCATCACCTGAGGTAAGACACAGCTGTCAGTTGCTAGCATTACCATAGCACCACATGCGAGCACACAACTGTGAACTGAGCATAAACTGCAACGATTCATGTACTGTATGCATGCATGCGCTTTCCATGTCTAGCCAGACACGTTGTAGAGACCCTGTTAAAAATGCATTGTTATGGAAAGGGAGGCTCACTTGAGAGCTATGCTAAGGCGAATGCATCTCAGTTTGCTCTGGCAGCGCCGCTCTAGTCGCTTACATAATTTACGAAAAGCTAAAAAATTTCTTGAAGTACCCACTGAGATTGCGTTAATATTACAATAATTTAACAATACATCCACATTCACAGTTCTATACTGTCAGTTAACGGTTACATGACATGCAAGAAAACAAGTAAAATGTACTTTATTTTAAATATATAGTTTTTTTTAGATAGAGTTTTATTTAAATTGTTTTCATTTTAAAAATATTTATTTCAATTTTTATGTTTTTATGACTTCTATTTGTTTTTCAGCAACTCTTGAACCTCCTGCAGTTCCCTCATAAACCACCGGGGGTTTGTGAAACATCGATTTTGGTTACACTTTATTTCAACAGTCCACTTTAGACATTCTACTAACTATAAGTAACTTTGTAACTACATGTCAACTAATTCTCAATATTTTGCAACTACATGTCTACTAACTCTCAGTAGGGTAGGTTTAGGGTTAGTAGAATAAGTTGACAGATACTTGCAAAGTTTCTGATAGTCAGTATGTTGTATGTTGTGGACCCATCAAAATAAAGTGTTAGAAGATATTAAGCAGACAGTCTACTAATGACTGCTAGTTGACATGTAGTTGCAAAGTTACTTACTGTTAGTAGAATGTCTAAAGTGGACTATCAAAATAAAGTGTTACCTCGATTTTTAGTAAATTTGTTTATAAAACAAAAGCTCAGGGTACATTTACACGGCAACAGTGTAGTAAAAATTTTCCTTTGCATTTTTGAAAAGTTTTGCGTCCAGACGACGATGTTGTCAAAACGATCCCCATTCACAGGAAATCCATAAAAACAACTTTGTAAAAATTCTGTGTTATGGATGCCAGACCAGTAGATGGCGATGTCACTTTGTAAAGAAACTCTATGCACCTGAGCACATACACATAATACACATGCGCATGACGTCGCCGTTTTAAAAAAAATTGCACAAACTACAAAAACTTGCACTTTGAAACCCTTTTTCAAAAGTTGGTGTTTTCAGGCGCACAAAACACTGCAGTCGTGTAAATGAACGGCCAAAATGCATAAGAAGTTTTCAGTTTTAGCTAGGGTAATACAAAAATGCCACCGACTGATCTGTTAGTGCCACTTTAGCCATTTCCATATTTTATGAACAGCAAGAAGGGGTGGAGTCAAATTGTCTGGGGGCGGAGTTAGTGAGCTCACATCCAATCAGCTTTGATTATTCAAGCTATACAACATCCAAGGCTAAATTTCAAGGGGTGTGCAATTCCTTCGCTTTGGACAGCAAAAATTTGAGGGAAAAAAAATAAAATTTTGCGGTTGATGGTGATGTCACTTTGTACTTGAACATTAAAAGCCATTTTCAAATGTCCAAAATGCTGTTGTTGTGTAAATGAACGACCAAAACAGAAAAAGTTTTCCATTTTTAGTTAAAAACAGTGTTGTGAGATCTGTTAAACTCCATCTGTGCTGTATCTTTATATACTCAAGTCTACTTAATCTAAAGTAGGCATTACTCTTTTCTCATAACAACACTGCTTTGATAAAACAGCATATTAGCAGCTACGCTAACAAAGGTAAACCCAGCAGAGGCAGATCTGAACAGTCTGTGATAAACAGCTGGCGCAGTGAGCGGCTTATCTAGGGTGGGTGTGTTTTTAATCTAGTTATTAATGTCGTAAATTAGCTCGTATAATTGAATGTTCATATAACATCACATCCTTCCCATAAGAATTACTATTGGACTGCTTATAATAATATCTTATTTCCCAGATGAATTTTATTGGACTTGAGAATAATTCCATCACTCGGCTAATTCTGGAGACAAAAGGGTGGAGGGGATCTTTGATAAGGGGGCTATACTTGGTAATAGAAGGTAAACGGTAAGATAAACGTTGTTTGGCTGGTGACGGTAATACAGATATGGTAATGAAAGCAAAAACAATGTTGTTGAGTAGAAAAGGAACACTTTTTGTTTGAAAAGGGAAAGATTGCTCTTGTCTACTTCTATTTTTAGGGAAGGGATTCCCAAATTTTTCCAAAAGCTCTTTGATAGGAAAGATTTGGATTTTTTTGGACAGTTTATTTGGGATACTGGAATGAAGTGAACAGGAAAAAAACAACAGGAACAAGAAAAAGGAAGAAGAGAAGACGAAGAGGAGGTGAAAAAAGCAAGGAAAGAAATGGTGTATATGCCAAATCAGGTCTGATTAATTTATTTTCTCCAAACGCTGCCGCTGACTCAAAACGCATTTGAGTTGAGATGCAAAAATGTCATCCGAGACAAAAGTGATTAATTTCAGAACCGATGAAAACACAGAAAAGCAATCTCCAACATGAGAGCATGATTATTTCATGAATTCTAAATAAAAAAAAGAAAAAACATAACATAGAAAATAAATTTTCAAAAGAGTATTGCAAGAAAAAAAATGCGACCAAATTATCTGGAGGCTTTTTTTCCAGCCTTCCTCCACTTCTCCTTTTCTCAGTCTTTGGAAAAAGAGAAATTTATTTCTGCCTTCATCTCTAAATTGGATGCAATTTATTGCCTCTCCAAAGCTCGTTTTTCACCAGCCGTGGCAGCCAATGCGTATCTGCCTCCTCAGTGTGGCCTCGGGTGCTAATATGCAGAAAGTGGCCGCGGGGAGACGCGACTCGGTGAAGGGGAGAAGGGAGGGAAAGTTGGGGGACACAGACCAGAATCAATCCATGATAGAGGGAGAGGAAGATGAGGGTGTTTACTCATAGAAATATGGCCGCTTGGGATGTCAGAAGGGACAGGAAAGGTTATATAACTGTCAGGCTGAATCAGAGACACCCAAGCGAGAGACAGAAAAGAATAATAACAAAACAGCACTGCGTGATTATGGAAGCAAGCAGACAATGGATACATGAGCGAGTGCTCGTGTAGACGGACTGATTTTCAGGTAAAAGGCTAAATGTGCATGCAGAGGTGAGAGAACAGGTCATAGGTCAACGGATCTTGTGTATGCTGTGTTGGCGGAGCGTTGCATGTCAACCAAAACAGGAAACGTGACATGCAGCAAACAGGAAACACACACAGGCAACCGTCTCCTTTCAAGAACAGAGAGTTGTGGGATGTCTTCAGCTACCGTACAAAACTCGATTGTCTCTAAAATGTTTCCATTTTTCAGTTAGTCTTATTCAGCCCAAACTATATATTTTTTCTATGAATTCATAAATACAAATTCATACAACTTGAATACACCTCATAACATTTTTTATTTCAGCATTTAATTTTATTTTTCATCAAAAATGTGAGGGTAATACAGATGTCCTGATATAATGAAGAAAAAAGCCTAATTAAAAATAAGAAATCTGGAAACATTAAATCTGAAATGCAACAGTTATGTTTGTATTATTATGTCTTAGAAAATGTATTTAATTGTTTATTAATATGCATTTTTTCTGCAAAATTAAGGACATATGGTTCAGACTACTCGCAGAAACATGCAAAAAACAAAACAAAACAACAAAAACAAACAGAAAAAACAAACCAAACCAAAACAAAACAAAATAAAACACAACAAAAACAAACAAAACAAAATAACAAAAACAAACAGAAAAAAACTCAAACCAAACCAAAATAAAACAAAACAAAACACACACAAAAAAAACAAATCAAAAGCAAAGCAAAGCAAAGCAAACAAAACAAAACAAAACGACTACAATACTACAATGACCTGAATACACCTCATCAGCAATAAGAATATCTTTTAATTTCACCATTTTTTGTTTGTTTATTTTGATATTTTGCTAGTGTTTACCAAAAATCAGGGTGATTCAACTGTCCTGATATCATAATGACATTAAAAAAACTCATTAAAAATGTAAAATTTAGAGATATTAACTTTTTTTCCCCTTTTTTTTTTCTTAGAAAAAAATCCATTTACCAAAGCTGTTATTTATTTATTTATTTATTTTTCCAAAATTCATATGGTCCAACCTATTGCAGAAATAGACAAAAACGAAACAAAACAAACAGACAAAAAAACAAAAAACAAAAAAAAAAACATGGACACTTATGAATATTGGAAAACTGGGCATTTTTATGATGAAGCAAGGTTAGTTCAGGATGTAAATAATGCAAAAAACATTATTCACTGATATTTATGGATTTAAAAGAAAAAGTGTATGCTCACATGTATTCACGGTGTAAGGAAAATGTTCACTTAATGGCTATTAATGACCAAAAAAACCTAACTTTTTTAATGCAAGATTGCTATGGTCAGTGCAACAATGCAATTCAAAAAGTCTCTACATCTTCAATCTGTTCAGATGAGAAGTACTGCCTCATGTTCGAGTAACTCTGCGCTTCCTGGAGTGCTCCTGTGGACTGTCAGTGTTGCTATTTGTATTAAACACAGGAAGTGACATTACCTCTGCTTACAAAGTACAAAACTGCGGTTTGACACAAGCATCTCGCTCGCCCTCACACTTTCACTCTTTTTCTTCCACAGACGTTAAACACAGTCCTACATGGCCACACTTCTCCTTCAGTTAGCTCAAGGTGCAGTCCGTCCAGCGACCTTGCTGTGGAACGCCTACACAGGCAATGAATAAGTATCACATTTCCTTCGCTGACAGCTGACACAGTCGGGCCCAGGTGATATACCAGACATGACAAGTGATTCTAATTACACGTTGAGGTTGAGGATATAAAATGGCAGGTAGGGAACAAACCCTGTCCGGCCAACCGGCACACGCTAGTCCTAATCTGATGAGCCGGGCTTGTCAGGCCCCACTCATCGGTCCCGTCAAACTCAGGCCTGAATCCCTGGAGGAAAGTGACAGTTTTCTGCCCGAGGGGAAGACGGGACTTGGCGAACCCCTGCCCATCGCAAACAATAAACACGAGGCAAAAAAAGCAAAATGTGAAACCAGACCGAGCTTTTGGGCTTTTGCGAGTTTGTCAGACTGCTGTTCGGCTGAATGAAGTACAAATGAAGCGGTGTCCCCAAGCTTGGGTAATACCTGTCAGACTTCCACTTGTTTTAAGGTAGAAACCATAGACACCTTGGAACCGAACTCACCTGGAGCCACGGATGACAAGAAACACACACGTTTAGCTTCATTCCTGTCCGTTGTGTCTGGGTTTCTGCGCCTCAGTTTTTGTGTACCTTCTTTAGAGACAGTTAGCGATTTTGTGAAACTTGACGGAAAACACAAGTATTGCATTTCGACACGGGACAGCAGAACATCCCGAGAACATCAGGGAGGGTCAGAGTTGGTAACGTCTGGGATGACTTTTCCCGCTCCCCTCCCGGGATAAAGGGAGCTGACAGCCCATCATCATCAGGGTTGCCAGTGTCACCAGGCGGGGGAAGCTGCCAGTTGGCGCTCGTCGGCAGGAGAGCGATTCTCAGGAGCTCGCCAGGAAATCTGTATTTGATAATGCAACTTCACACTCCACTGCCTTCCTCCTCAACTCAATACATCAGAGTTTTTGGCGTTGTCGTTTCTATACTACAGCAGTCGGAGCCAATGCCTGGCATCCACGGCCGACTAACTCGTTTCAAACAGCGGCTAATGAGGGATGTAATGCCTCGCGTTGTGAGGTGCGCTTGTTCTTACATGCTGAATTTGATTATCGTTCAAGGAGCACTTTCACAGATGAACATGAAGGGTGGGATGATTATTTTATTCTGCGTTTTTGCTTTGCAATTAAAGTTATACACATTCAAGTGCTTCTTCTAGAGGCACCCTGAGCCCTTACAGTCAACATTATAGCAATCATATAACTGCATAATCATATAACTAAGTGCTAATTTCTTAGAAATGTTCAAGTTGTTTCTATATATTTGTGGGGGGGGGGGCCTTTTCATGTAAAGTTTATATTTAATGACTTTAAAAAATGTCATGTGGTGTAGCCAAAAAATAAAAAATAAACAAATCCTTACACCTTGAATATATGTTAGTGTATACATCTTGATCATTATTGTCAAAAAAAAAAAGTTTTTTAAATATGTACTTCAAAATGATTTCAAAAATTTTATGAACTATTAATTCATAAAAATCATTGGTTTTTGGTGAGTTGCATACCATAACATTTGCTGTTCTTTTTTTTTTTTTTTTTGTCATGTTGGCTGCACCAAATTCATTTAGCTAGTCAGTCCACATTACTTTGATTTGGCAGAATAAGGTGTTTAAATATAAGCTATGAAATTGTGTTAAAATTATTTGTAAATTTTTCTAAGAATAGAAATATTTTTATTATTATTATTATTATTATTATTTTAAATAATAATAAAACACTATGGCAATCTACAATATAAAGAATATTTTACAGTGTAAAATATAACATACATTTTTTCTTCATTATTATTTTAGAACAGTTGCACCACCCTGACATTTTTTACCTTTATGTTAAAAATAAAATAAAATAAAATAAAACAATCATGTTACTTAAATGATTGTGAATTTTAGAATTTAGCCTTGTAATATGAAATGCTCGATTCTAGGTTAGTAATTAGGTTTTTTTCACATATTGCTCTATTTTTTATTTATTTTTTAACTTCGTTGGACTATGTAGTATTGATGTTTCATTGTAACAGCAAAACAATTCAGTGTTTTTAAATGAGAATCGTCTTTAAGAACCTGTAATAATGCTGCAAGGTTAAAAGAACAACAGAAATTATGAACATGCTAAAAGAAGAGAATGTCATTTTATCTGTTAATTGGATTAATGTTTTTTTTTTTAATTAATTAATAAATAAGATAAAAACACAAATTATGCTTTGCTTCACTGGGTAGTAGGCCACCAGGAGGTCAAACAATGGATGCATAAATGCTAGGTTATAAACAAGTGTGCCAGTTGGTACCTTGCTGTTAAAGCTTTGTGGTCCACAGAGCTTCACCCTGAGCGCAATAAGCGAATAGAAGACGGTTTCTTGTGCAGGATTTCTTTTTTTCGAATACTTGCTGTCGTCTAGTGAGAGGATGAAAGATCTGACTCAAGCTTCTCTCTCATGACAACCCAACTGGCTGAGCTTCAGCTCTGGCTGAATACGAAGAGTAAAGATGATTTGCCAAAGCAGCCAGGGAAAGATATTTTTCAGCTCCTTCAAGTCAAGCAGCTCTGAATAGTACATCAAGATTATTCATACAATATCAGTTCCAATCCACTGCTATGAGGTAAGAGTTTAAAGCCAAGCAGATGTGCATCACTGACAGATGAGAGCCTGATAAGGTAATTAAAACCTAAACCTATCAGAGAAACATTGCATCAGACTGATCTGAGGTCAGTTTTGCAGCTTCTTTTATTTGGCTTGAGCTTTGTAAATGTTTAATGTAGCTCCGAAGTGTTCACAGTGAGCCCCAGAGTCTTGCCAGCATTCTGAGAGAAAACGCACTAACTGCTTCCTGTGCTGTCTGGCCCTGAAGGAGGGATGAAGGATGAAAGGAACAGGGATAAAGTTGTGTGCTGTACTGTGTTTAACACCTCTCCTCTAAACATTTTGGGACTCTAAAGCAGTCATATCATAAATTTTGTTATTTTTCTTATTTTCCATTGGGGTCCACTTATAAGTGTTATATTTAAAACAAATTAAGGAAAACAATTACAAAAAAAAAGTAAAAATAGCTTCTTCTTTTTTTTTGATACATCAGATCTTTTATCAAATTAAGGAAAACAATAAAAGTAAAAACATAAATAAAAAAAATACATATATATACATACTTATAATACAGATTGGATTTGAGAGCTAAGTAAAATAAAATAAAATAAAATACAGACTGGATTTGAGAGCTAAATAAAATAAAATAACTAAATATACTCAAATACAGATTGGATTTGAGAGTTATGATTTTCAGCAATTAATAGCTTATTTTTTGGTCTTTCCAGCTTTATGCTGCTTTTTGGAGCTTGAATATGCCTATTCTCATTAGTTCATGTTCTTTTCATTGAAAACAGCACAAGGACAATCTGCTATGTTAAAAATGAAAGTCTGCTTTTGTATTCCACAAAACAATTAAAATTATATTCAAACAAAAACACAAAATTCTGTCATTTACACAACTTTGTGTCATTCCAAACTTGTGTGACTGAAGTTTCAGTCACATTAGCAAATGAAATTTCTTTGGCAAAAAAAAAAAAAAAGTCCACTGTCTATTGTCAACAGTGTAGCAATGTACGAAGCACAGTTCACGCTTTCCTATTTAAAAAGACGACTTTGAGGAAAAAAATCAATAAAAATAAATTAGTCTGCAGAAATTTGAAAAACACCTGTAAACAACACTTGACCTTTATAAAGTGAAACACAACAGAAGATATTTTGAAAACTCAAATTTGTTTTGTCCACGCAATGAAAGTCATGGTTGTTTTGAACTCCATTGACTTTCATGGTTTTGAATAGACAAAAAAAAGTTATCTTCAGCAGAAGAAAGTTAAAGGGGTCATCTGATGCCCATTTTCCACAAGTTGATCTATCAATTTGATTCTTTAGGGTCTTAATGAAAAGTCTATAACATGCTTTGGTTAAAATTTATCAGTGGTAGTGTAAAACAACACCCTTTTTACCCTGTCAAAAACAGCTCTTTTCAGAGCAAGCCGTATTGTTGTATTCCGCTTTAAATGCAAATGAGCTCTGCTCACCCCGCCCCTCTCTTCCGAGCCGCTCTCTGAGAGACGGTAAACTTTAGTCCAAAAAAAGTCGTGGGAGCAGTCTTCGTCCGTGTGACGTCACACGGACAAGAAGCTGAGAACGGCTTGATTTGAGAAAGGGGTAAAGATTTTAGTAGATTAAAAGAAAGCCACTGGGTGGATTTTTATCATTATAGGGTGGTTGTGTACACACATTGCCAACACACATTTATGTTCAAACAACTTGTAAAAGTGCATGTCGCATCCGATGACCCCTTTAAATAAGTTAACAGTTCACCCAAAATTGAAAATTCTGTCATTAATTACTCAACCTCATGTCATACCAAACCCATAAGACCTTTGCTCATCTTGGGAACACAAACTAAGATATTTTTGACTCGAGAGCTTTCTGACATTCCATAGAGAGCAAAGCAACTGACACATTCAAGGCCCAGAAACGTTGTAAGGGCATGGTTAAAATAGTCCATGTGACATTTTTGGGTGAACTATCCCTTTAAGTATAACATAAGAGTCAATAAACAATTACAGAATTTAATTTTTAGGTGAGCTCTCTCTTCAGTACAGGTTCGCAATGGCAAGATGTTATTAGATGGTGACAAATACTAAATATGAAAACCCATTCATAAATAGTCATAAAATAATTGTTTCTGCTATGAGCATTTTGTGTGATGTTCAAGTCTGTGCTTTCCTTTCACTCCTCTTGTTCTATGTCCACTCCTGTCCCTCTATTTTGGGTGCCTATACAAAGCTGCTGATGTGATTATAGAGGATGATGATTACGGTTACATAATAGCATCAAATTAATTTACTGCCCGCAACACGGCGGCAGGAGGAGATCACTCTCCCCCCTTTCCTTTCCCGCTGCTCTGCTGCTTCACGCGCCCAACATTTCCTGTCTGAAGCTCCTCCCTCGTCCAATCGCACACATATTCACCCCCCCCATGTACTCCGCCCCTGCAGTCCATTAAAGTCACATCAAGGGGATTAAGACAAACTGGGTCAGTGGAGCAGTGCTGGGCAAAAAAGCGAGAGGCAAACAAACGGTGGCCAAACATCACCGCCAACCTTATAAAGCAGGGGGGTTGGGGGCCGTACCAGGACTCATAGGCAAGGGGATTGTGTCTGGCTGGGGAGAAGGTGCATTCTTGCAGGCGTGGATGGTGGAGGGGTGTGGAATATCTGGCCGCAGCTAAGATCTCATGAGGGGCCTGCAGGCTGGGCCACAGGAAGTCAAGCCAGGCACATGGTTTCTGTTTTCTGTCTCTCTACACTGTGTCTCTCCTTTTACTCTCCAAGAAGCAAAGACTGGCTCTTCATGATGAAAAGCACTGGCTGCTATGGTGTAGCTCCGGAGGGGAATCATGTGCCAACGTCATGCACACATACTGTATTGTTTGTGGACACATACTGTATTGTTTGAATTTGGACCTCTTTTTTTATTTCAGACCAAAAAAAAAAAAAAAAATAGCTTTTAAATTCTGTTGATTTTATTACAAAAATAAAATAAAATAATTTTAGATATTATTTTGGTGCTATAGTTAAATGTATGTTTAAATAAATCTATTTTGGTCAAAAATGTTTGTTTTTAGATTTCAAATTATGTTAATTTTATTTTAAAAAAAACAATAAAGGTGAAGAAGAATCTTTTAAATGGTCATTTTGATGAATTATTTATTTGTTTGTTTGTTTATTTATTAATTACTACAAAAAAACAATCTTTTTTTTTTACAGTCATCAATGAGATGATTACATATAAAAAATAATATAAGTAAAAATTCATTTTAATGTTCTTAAATCTCAAGATCAATCTATACTTTCTAAAGTTATGTGAATAAAACTTAAAGGGTTAGTTCACCCAAAAATGAAAATTAGTCCATGTTTAGCAGAAGTTACACAAAACTGTTTATATCATTTTAAATTTGGATATTTTTCTTACAAAAACGCATTGATTCGCTACAGGAGGCCTTTATTCACCCCCGGGAGCCATGTGAGGCACATTTTAATATGGATGGATGTGCTTTATTTGACTACTTTTGGAGTGTTGAACAAAAACCATGCCATTATAAAGCTTGGAAGAGCAAGGATTCCTCTGAAAGAAGAAAGTCATATACATCTAGAATGCCTTGAGGGTGAGTAAGACATGGGCTAATTTTCATTTTTGGGTGAACTAACCCTTTAACTAATCTTTATTTGTGGTGCGCCTCCAATCCAATAACTGCAAAATGTTTTGTGTTTTATGTTATTTTTGATAGAACAGTCTCAGCTTTCAAAATATGCCAACTGTATCACAAAATTGAAACTATAATGTCATTTTAACACGTTTATGAACCAATTGTTTGTCTATTCCTCTTCACTACTATTTACAGCACTAAAAAAAGGAAGGTGTGTTAAAATATACAATACAACTTACTGAAATGTATTGTCTCTTTGAATGGGCTAAATGCTCAATCAATATTTCAACCATGGGGAAACTTGTGAATAACGGACGGTATATTTACCTCAGGAAAGCTATCCAAATGTTCATCTTTCGAAGCCGCCTCAGTTCAAAAGGCAGCAAGACATGCGTATGAACCAACTGTTCATCTGTTTCTCTTCACGAAACATGAAGAAACAAAAGAAGGTATGTTAAAAGATACAATATAACTTACAGAAATGTATTATCTCTCAAATAATCACTCAATCAATGTTTCAACCGCCATGAAACCTCAATAAACAGCTTGCGAACAACTGACGTTACATTTACCTCAGGAAAGTCATTCAATGTTCATCGTTCCTAACCGCCTCAGTTCATATGGCAGCACGAAGCGATCATGAACTGATCATTCCTCTGTTCAACTGATGGTAGGGCCTACATTTACCTCAGGAAAGTCATTCAGTGTTTATTGCTCATTAGTTTGCTTGAAAACAGAACTTAGGAAGAGCCTTTTGCTAATTATATTATTAAATATATTCACAATATTATATATTCATTACATTTTACTCAAACTTTTGATGTATTAATTATAATATCTGAATAAATATCCTAAAATGTTTTCCCTAAATCCCTAGAGTCCATTTTCTCAAAAGCAAGTTATGACAGCCACCATTTAAATGATTACATCTCAACAGCTGTTTGAAGTAGACAACATTTTTTAATGGAGAAGCTCATCCTGAATATTTAGTGACCCTCTTTATCAAAGTTCCCATCATCTCCTGTGGCAACAACACTGCTGATGTCAACACAACCAACTCTTCCAAAAAAAAAAAAAAAGTCAGACCGGCACAGAGGTCTATATTAGAATAAAGTCCGCCAGCACCTGAGGCCCAGCGCAGACGCAAACCATCCGTTTGAAATGAGTTCCCTTCACAAGCTCTAAATCATGAGATTTGTTCATATTGACTTGGCTACACTGTCCTAAAGTGCTTTTTAAATGACACCAGAGGGAATATCTCGGTGCCAGCTACACATAAAAATATATGAGATCTAAATGGAGACCATAAACTGCACTCTGAAACAGCACTTTATGCTCAATAAATAAGATTCATGGAACGACACGGAGATGGTCATTATCCCGCAATACTCCCAAAGCAGAGCTTGAAATGAGCTGAGGGGGATCTGGCTGTTGTGATTGGGTGTGATGAGGGCAGTGTGTGTGTATGTACAGTATGTGCACACTGCTGTATAGAGATAAGTTATTAAGTCAACCTACCAATCAGTGTGCATTAGCAATCGCTTTCTATAACAGCTTCATTGAGTAGAGCAGGTCACACTGCACTATGAACTGGCTGAAAATCCCTGATGTATGCATATACGTCGCATTTTACCGCTCCTGGACTGGTTTTCCAGACTTCAACGCAGCACAAACAGTAATTTTTCCTCATATCCTCCAGGTTACGCAGGCTGTGACTCCAGCTTTTTCTGAAAGCTTAGCTCTATTTGGTCTGATTCTCCCCCGTGACCGCGTGAGCCTTCAAGCAGGAGAAGATCTAACATTCTCTGACAGCAGATATTCCAAACACTTCCTGAAGAAAAACTTCCCTTTCAGCGCTCATATCCTGCCAGATCCTTCCCCTCTTTCCAATCGAAAACTACTACAACTGTTTCAGCCCTCTTAATTATTGTGTATTAATGTTACAGAGTCTGAAGCTCTGCTATGAGGGCCGACTCTTCTTTACACTCGTTTAATCTTCCTTTCCTCCTCCTAGTTTAATTTTCCTCCTTCTTCTTTTTCACATATGTAATATTTCTCTGTAGAATACAGTATATACATAATATTTATTATTATGTATATACTGTATTCTAAAGAGAAATATTACATATGTGGGGAAAAAAAAAAAAAAAAAAAATTTTCATATTAAAAGAAATAATGTAAGTAATATATTATTAAAATATAAATGTACATGATTTATAAGCTTTGTAAAACAAAAACAGTCAAGAAGTTATGACTTTTCAAAAATGGCGGGAAACAATGCAACCTTAATGAATACTGAGTGAATTATAATGTTAAATACGGCTGAGACAGCAGAACTTTGAGTGGTCTCATATATTGTATGCACATTATTTGAGGTAGAAGTACCCAAAAAGCAGCCTAAAATGTTTTCACTGAATATGTAGATGGTTGAACAAAAAAGGAACACTGAACTGCTGAAAGCAAATCAGTGTTGTGGTGAAGATGTGTTTCCACCACTGTCACCTATTCGCTGAGAAACACATTGTCTGATTCATGACAAACTCCTTCCGCGTTCATCAAGATGACTTGTGTTGACTGTGTCTGTGAGGCTATTTCTGTGTGAGTGTGGGTAAGAAGTTTTTTTTTTTCTTGTTCACAACCTTAAATAGAGTATGATAGCACAGGACAGTCTTGCATCTCACCATAACATCCCTCATGCAAGTAACATCCTTCATCTGATTTAGCCATTCTTAGAATCTGTCAAAACGGAGCGTCTTCTCAGAAAAGCCTGTCTTTGTTTCTAGAAATTGGTGCATAATTGCCGAAACTGAGGAGATCGAGTGTGGTTAGTCAATTCATTACAAGATTACTGTGGTTACAATGCATTTTTGTGTAGAGGAACCTAAAAATCAAAGAGCTACAAGGAAGATCTATCTTCCGGTGAATTTACTGTACATGCCGAAAGATCATCAGTCTCTGCAAAATGTCATTAATGGAGGATAAACAACCAAAGGGTTTGTTCTAAATCAACTGCGCTACTTTCACAGACTGTTTAAATGTACATAGAAAAAAAAAACATTTCCTTCAAGGAAGGCCAGTGGGCCTTTTTTTCTACAATGGGTGTCGTTTTTAAAAAATTCAAAATGTATTCTATGTATAAAAAGTATAATATAATTCAAAGCATTTTCACTGATTGTTCGACAAATATAAAAAGTTCGCTTTTATATGTTTATTTGTTTTCAAAATGAACTATATCAAATTAAATACACTTAAAAATGTATTTAAAAAGCAGAAAATGCTTTTGCATTTAAAAACAAGAAATGCAAGGTCTTGAGATGCATTTTTTGAAAAATTATTTTTACTTAATTGCCACATTTTTAGAACCCTGTGTCATGCGCAACACCAAATTTAAGCGCAACGGTCAAATGTGTCCATCTAGACGATGTTTACATAGAAAAACATTGAAAAAATATATTATATTATTATTTATATTATTTATTTTTATTTCATCTAAAGTAAAAGATTGCAGAATGGTGCATCACGATTCAGATCATCACTGGTGAGATTAACAAATCTGACCCTCTCAGCAAATGGCTGTGACAGTGTGAAATTTCTTGGGCTTGTTGGCTGAGGGGATGAAAGTCTATGAAAAGAAAAATGGATGAGATCCGCATCCCAAAAAAGAGCCCACTGCTCTAATCTCTGTATTGTAACGGCAAAAAAGACGAGTGACTCACATTTACGTCACCATTTGTTTGGGCTTTTTCTTCCCGCACAAATTTCCCTTCCTGTTCCCTCCATCAGCCTTGCCTTCAGGAGATGAAGCGTTTGGAGACGGGGCTCTTTATTTGAAAAGAGTGGGCAGCAGTCGAGAGGGTGTTTTAATCGCTTGTATAAATATTTGCATTCGCATGGCCTGACCCCTGAACGACATATTACTCCATCTCCCTCTCTTTCTCTTCGCCTCTCGTCTGGGCTCAGGGGCAGACACGCTTCTTTACCTCTGCCACTCATCCATTAAGCATCCCTCGTTCTCTCCATTCGTACGATTCCTCTACAGCGCAGGCCAGCTTTGATCTGAGTCTGTATTCATGAGGCATCTTAGAAGTAGAAGCGCAGCTTCCAGATCAGATCTGCCCTCTGGACATGTAGGATGTATCTGATATTAGACCAGCAAGAACCTGATCTTAGACCAGCAAATGTGGTCTGAATTCTAGCATGAGAATTGATGTAAGGCATTTAAAAATAAAGGTTCTTTATTGGAATCAATGGTTCCATGAAGAACCTTTAACATCCATGAAATCTTCCCATTGGACAGAAGGTTCTTTTTGGTGAAAAAAGGTTCTTTAGATGATCAAAATATTCTAGAAAAGTGGTTCTTTTAAGAACTGATCCTTGAATGGTTCTTTGGGGGAACCTAAAATGGTTCTTCTATGGTACTGCATCGACGCTATTTTTTAAAATTGTATGACTTTTTTTGTTCTTTCTACACAAAATAAGACATTTTGAAAAAACGTCTTGTGTCCATACAATGAATCTCAATGGGGTCCAAACAACATTGTCTGGATCAAATATCTTCATCTGTGTTCCACAGAAGAAAGAAAGTCATTCAGGTTGGGAATGACAAGAGGGTGAGTAACTGATGACAGAATTTTTCATTTTTGGGTGAACTAATCCTCTAAGACAAAAATGTTAGCTTTAGGAAGCTAAATCAATCATGGTGGTGGGTACCTGTGTCGACAGGAACAAGGGACAGTGGGTAAAGCTATTGGGTGTTTGCATGGATGTCCCTGCAAATGTTCAGCTCTCCCTGTCCGACAGTGGTCTCCACAGAACGTGTGCATCTTTAATTGTTCCGAGGTAAAAAGACTCATCACAATTATAGAGCATTCAGCCAGACTCTGAGCTCATTTAACTCGAGTCATTAGGGAGCCAGAATCCACTAAATACAAATTCCACTTCTACCGCTCCAGGGCAAAAATACCCTTCTTTTCTTTTTTCTTTTTTTTTAAGATTAATAAGATAAGAGATTGAAAAAAAATCTTAAAGAAGGAATTAAACTATGATACATTGGTTGAAGGTAGGTATCACTCAAAACAGACTGTCAGCTTCTCTGACAGAAAATGTATATATACTGTACATGCAGTACTATTCAAAAGTGCGGGGTTAGTAAGAATTTTTTTAGTAAGTTTAGTTTTGGTTTTTTTAGTAAGTTTGTGAAAGAAATGAATAGTTTTATTCAGCAAGGATACATTAAACTCATCAAAAGTGATTATATAATGTACTTGAATATTTATATTTCAAATGAATGCTGTTCTTTAAATTTGTATTCACTGAAGAATCCTAAATAAATGTATCACAGTTTCCACAAAACTATTAAGCTTTTTTTAAAACTATTAACTATTTATTTATTTATAAGATTAATAATAATTAAAAAATAAACTATGACACATTGGCTGAAGGCAAGTATCACTCAAAATGCTGTTCTTTTGAACTTTCTATTCATTGAATAATCCTGAAAAAAAAGAAAAATCACAGTTTCCACAAAAATATTAAGCAGCAAAACTTTTTTCAATGCTGATGATAATAAGAAATGTTTCTAAAGAAGCAAATCGGTATATTAGAATGATTTCTGAATTATCATGTGACTGGAGCAATGGAATAATGGTTGCTGAAAATTCAACTTTGCATCAAGGAATAAATTACCTATTAAAATATAAAGTAGTTATTTTTTAAGTGTAATGACATTTTACAAATATTACTGTTTTGGGAAAAAAAAGAGAAAGCAAACAGAATAAAGTGAATGAATCATTATGAATTGCAGTACATTTAAAGTTGAAGTGTGCATTTTGTAATGATAGAATAATCTCCTGTTTCAGCCTAACATACAGAGACAACAGTAAGCAATACAGAGTTGACACTCTGAAAAGTATAAACACTGCCTCTGTGTTTTCAAAACATTGCTTTGCTTTTTTGAATAATCCGACCAGCCTGACATAGTAACAACTGGTTCAACCAATGGAGTGAGTTTGGGGCATGGCTATCACTTTATTTAACTAATCACAGATGATGGAGTGTTTAAAAACAATTTATCTAATGCATGTCTGCTCGGTAACACAGAAAAGAAACACTTCAGTGTTAAAGTTGAAGGCACTTACTACTAGTCAAGGTGTTAAGAGGCACCTTAAGACAAAAACCAAAGATGTGCTCCATAAAGGAAGGCCTACTATTCCTTTAGATTTATCCAAAGCAGGCCGCATTTGATAAAAGCATACACTTAACCGCAGTCATGATACAAAACGCAACACTTAAACCTCTGAACTAAAGAAACAGGTTTAGATTTGCAATAACTTGTGCCGATGATAACTGAAGTAATTTGCGTACTGATAATGTATGTGTGACAGCGAGACAGCAGAGGAAGGATTCCTAATGTAAACAGTCAGCAAGAGAGAAATAAGCTCAGCACGGGGTCTGACGTGAAGGACAGGTGTGAAATCCATCGGTGTGCCACCGCTTCGGCCCACCAGCGGGAACAAGCTCACCTGTCAACATCCAGTGCCGAGTCACTCGGCTGCCCACCCTCAGCTACTCCTAACCATCTACCTGCCTCCGTCTCTCACTACTGCTGTCAAGTGCCACGGCGCAAAATAAATATCTGCACAAAACTAAACCCATTCTCGTCAGCATACAGTGTGTCTAAGGCCCCAGACATACTCTAGGTCAGAGGTTTTCAAACTTTTTGATGCCACAGGCCAGTATAGTTATTGTCAACTGAAACTGTAACTAATAAAAATTATTTGGTAATTGAAATCAAGCTGAAATAAAATAACAAATATTAGATGGAAAACTTAAAATAAAAAAATAAAAAAATCTTAAATAAAAATTAGAAATGGTGCCTTGGCAACTAACTAAAATAATAATAATACTTATAGTAACAAGTTGAAATAACTAAAATAATGAAGTAAAATAAGAACCAAATTACTAAAATAAATTATAGTTAAAAATAAATAATAAAAAAGACATAAGCAAATAACGTCTCAGGTTACGCATGTAACCATGGTTCCCTGAAGGGAACGAGACGCTGCGTCCGAAAACGCTATGGGAACGCCTTCAGCGTGACCACG